>PVJA010016774.1:0-25702 GCA_004027025.1 Myocastor coypus
AGATTCACAGTATGACATTTCCTATGGATTTCCTATGGTAGTTTCTGTTCTTGGACTAGTTTTTCCTTTCAGGTGTATGTGGAGTTGTTTTCCCTAGAGATTGGTGTCTTTTAGCATTGAAGTAATGTGTCTTTTCATAGCTTACATTCTTTCCAATGAGACTGTGTTAGCACATTTCAGACTCACACAGTGGTGACATTCATGACGTAGAACCTGTGCCTTCTTCCCACCCCCCCCTCCAGCTCCTCCTCTCCCCATTGACAGAAGCTTTGTTTCCATGTTTTCACTTATTTTCCGTTCCATTCTTTCCTCTCCCCTCAGGTTTTGTGGCTGGCAGGAACCTCATGCTTGCCAGGAAAGCACTTGGACCACTGAGTTGTCTACCCAGTCCCCAAATAAATAATCATATGCTGCACCTCAAACTCCTACAGAAGAAGAGCAACTCAAGCCCAAAGTCCAAAGAAGTAAGGAAATTATAAAGATCAGAGCAGAAAAAAAAGAAACAATGCAATGAAGATGAAGAAAACAATAGAAAGAATTAAGGAATCGAAGAGTTGGTTCTTTGAAAGAATAATTAAAAGTGATAGGCCTCTAGCCAACCTCATGAAAAAAAGGAAAGAAAAATTTCAAATTCATGCAGTGAGAAATGAATAAGGTAAAATTACTACAGATCCTATAGAAATTCAGAAGATTATCAATATTTATTTCCAAAAGCTTTACTTTCATAGAATGGAAAATACAGAAAAAATGGACAGATTCTCAGCTACATACAAATACCAAAGCTAAATCAAGAAGATACTACAATTCTTTCTTTCTTTCTTTCTTTCTTTCTTTCTTTCTTTCTTTCTTTCTTTCTTTCTTTCTTTTTTGTATTTTAGGGAAGGGTCTACAGGGTCTATAGGGTCTATAGGGTCTCACTACTAGATCAGACTTATAGTGATCCACCTGTTTACAGCCTCCTAAAAGCTGGGATTATAGGCTTGTACCGTCACGTGCAGTCTCCTTCGCTGTCTCAGCATGCCCTTGGGGTGGGGCTGGCACAGCAGGCATGGGGATCAAACCCCCAGCCCATGCACTCATTTGCAGGCACTTTAATCTGCTGAGGTATTTGGCCAACTCCTTAAGAAGATATAAAAATTCTGAATAGCCCAATATCAGTAAATGAAATTGAAAATGTAATAAAAATCCTGCTAGTGAAGACAATCCCAGATCCTGATGGCTTCACAATTGAATTCTACAAGAAATTTAGGGAGGACTTAATGCCAACATTTCTCAAATTCTTGGATAAAATTGAAAGGGAAACAATTCTCCCAGATGGAAAAAAGCAAGACTCCGATGCCAAAATCAGAGAAAGTCCTAACTGAAAAAGAGAACTATAGTCCAATCTCCCTAATGAACATAAATGCAAAAATCCTCAGTAAAATACTAGCAAAAAGAATGCAGCAAATCATCAAGAAGTTTATAAAGTAGGGTTCATCCTAGGAATGCAGGGATGGTTTAACATACACAAAACCATAAATGTAACACACCACATCAACAGAGCCAAAGACAAAAATCACATGATCATCTCAATAGATGCTGAAAAACCTTCTGCCAAAGTCTGACACTCATCCGTGAAAACAACACTGAAGAAAGTCAGAATAGATGGTCTTTACCTCAACCTGATAAGAGCCACCTACAACAATCTAAAAGCCAACATCATACTAAATGGACAAAAACTGAAAGCTTTCACTACAAAATCAAGAACAAGATAAGACACCCATTACACTATCCCTGTTCGGTGTAGCTCTGAAAACACTAGCAAGAGAAATTAGATGAGAGAAAGAAGTAAAGGAAATAATAATTGGAACGGAACTAGTGAAATCATCAGTATTTGCAGATGACGTATACATACTGTACACAGAAGACCCCAAAACCTCCAGTAGGAGACTTGCAGATTTAATAACCAAATTCAGGTGCAATAGTATGCAAAATCAACACTCAAAAATCAATAGCATTTCTATTCATAAAGAATGAACACACTGTGAAAGAAATTATGGAAACTACCTTTCATAATATTCCTACAATGAAGTAATTAGAAGTCAATATCACAAAAAGTAAAAAATTTACACAGTGAAGATTACAGTATTCTGAACAAAGAGGATTTCAGAAAACAGAAAGATATTCCTTGCTTCTTAGTAGGAATAACCAGCATTATAAAAATGACCATACTCCCAAAACTGATATACAGATTCAATGTAATCCCTATTAAAATACCATTAGTATGCCCCAGAGATCTAGAAAAAATATTCCTAAAATTTTCTGGACCTATAAGAGACCAAGAATATTAAAAACAATCATGGAAAACAAAGAAAACAAAGGAGGCATCACAATCCTTGACTTGAAATTATACTACAAAGCGACTGTGATAAAATCAACACGATACCGGCCCAAAACCAGACCTGATGATCAATGGAGCTGATTGGAAGATACAGATGCAACTACAAGCAAACTCAAATGCCTTGTCTTTGACAAAGGCATCACACATGTTCATCAGAAAGAAAAAAACTGCCCCTTCAATAAATGGTGCCGAAAATACTTCCTTTCTACATACCAAAGGCTTAAAATAGGCTCATGTTTATCACCATGCACAAAATTCTGGTCAAAAGGGACCAAAAATTTAAATATTAATACTGAAACACTAAATCTTCTGTAAAAGAAAGTAGATAGAAACCTAAGGACATAGGGATAGGTAAAGAGTTCATGAATAAACCCAAAGGTCACAGGACATGCTTCTAAGAATCAATAATTGCAATCTCATCTCCTTGAAAACTTTCTGTACTTCAAAAGAAATCATCAAGACAGGAAAAAAGAAAATCCACGAAGTAGGAAACTATTGTGGCCGACTGCCCTCCACACAAAAGACTCCCATCTATAGAACACATGAAGAATTAAAACACCCAAAAAATCAGGCCTCCAAAATTTGAAGACCCAGTCTAAAATTGGTAGAATTCCAGGCAGGCAAAAGCACTATGACAATAGGAAAGGTCCTCACCATAACTATTCAGAGATGCAAAGGTCAGAACTGCTGACATAGCAGCGAGTATCAGATCTAAGAGGGTCAGAGAATAAAGCAAAAGGCCAGAAATCAGGAGCCTAGCAGGAAATACATCTCATGATTGAGACCACATGTTTAAAAATCATATATGCCTCATTTTGAACTCCTAAGATGCTCCTTCTAGCGCTGTGATCTCTAGCATGCCCCTTGCTCTCTCCTATGCCTTTCTTTGCCAACCATAGAAAGGTGCTAATCTTAGCAGTTTTGATTATTAATATGATACTTGTATAAATACATGCCACGATTTTTAGCACACAATTATAAGACAAAGTCCTTGCACAAACATGCTTACATTGCAGTAGTGGTGGCCTAAATAAATATTAACCAGGAAATTGTGAAATATTTTGCTTTCTTCTTTCTACTCTACAACAAACTGTCCTTCCAGGATGGTCACCTACTCTGTGCCCCAATTTCCTTATTTGTAAATAAAGGAATTTTGATCATGGCCTTTAAGCTCTCTTTCAGATTTAAGAGGTTCAGCCACCCTGTCAAAAGCTCTTATTTCTTTTTCCTTATGCCTTTGGGACTTTTAAGTTACCAATATTCTAATTTAATTAAGTTAATTTCCCTATATTAAAATCCTTTAATCCTACAAGAATTGGTGGATTTTCCATGTTGTCTTAACAGTCTTTAGTTTATTAGCCATAGCACATGACTTTTTATTGTTTGGTAGACTATTTTTACATTAATATTTTACTTCACAACAAAATGTTGACCTCCTGGGTGGCTCCTTATCACAAACTTATCAATTCCATGACATTTTAGTCAAAGAAATATGTGCAAGTATTTAATAAATAACTCCTTCATGCCACAGACCACCTTATGCATCAATCAAGGCATAGACCATGTATATGAGAAGTTATATATTTTCTGGCAGAGATGCATAAACTAATGAATCAACCTAAAAAAAGGCTGTTTTGTCCAGGAGCTGAACATAACAAGCAAAACAGCTGTGGAAATATGGGCAAATATGGTTTTCATGATATAACCATTATTGGTTCTAGGATATTCATTTTCTTTTAGATCAAAATATTAGGGAGCATTACAAAATCTGGCTGCAGTCCAACAATGAGAAAAGAAATCCACAGAGAGAGTGGTCCCTTCTGCCATCCCATCTGATCAGAAGAGCAGACTAGAGGACCTTTCTGTGTTACCTGAGCTCTGTTCCCTCCAGGACCCTGAGATTTCTGCTTTTCTGAGCAAGCGCCAGCCTTGCAGCCACCAGTAGGGAAGCAATCTGCCATTCATTCCTGAAGCTTGAACAAGTTCTGGGTTGCCAATTGGCAAGGCCCCTGTTCAAGGGCATGTGGGTTGGGCAGCTTTCTTAGGAGGGTCTCTCAAGGGAGATTTGGGCAGGAGAGGAATGAAGTGTCACTGGACAATTCAGCCAGGCAGTCGCTGCAGGATATACAGTTCATCTGCATATTGGGAACAAGGCAAGCTGGGCACTCTGGGAATGCATTACTTCAGATTTGCACCTAGCTGGGATTCCCATACACTAAAAGACAGACAACGGAGCATGGCTGAGGAGCTGCCAACACTACAGAGTATTTTGGGAGTAGAAGATAAAAGCACTGTGCATGCTTTAAAAATCCCCTTGTTCTCTCACCTGTCGGTGGCAGTTATTCTTGCTACAATACCTTTTTATTTTTATTTATTTATTTATTTTTGTCTTTTTGAGATAGGGTCTTGCTATGCAGTTGAGGCTGGCCTTGAACTCACTCTTGTAGCCCAGGCTGGTCTCGAACTCACACCAATCCTCCTGCCTCAGCCTCCCAAGTGCTGAGATTACAGGCGTGTGCCACCACACCCGGCTTACAATACTTTTTTTTTTTTTTAAACTTTATTTATTTATGTTATGGCTAGCTCAATCTGCCCTGGGGGTGGTGCTGGCGCAGCACGCGGTGCCGGGGATCGAACTTCGGCCCTTGTGGTTGTCTAAGCTTGCCTAAGCAGGTGTTTTAGACCGCTGAGCTATCTCTCTAGCCCCTCTTTCTCTAATATCTTGTAGAGTATGAGGTGTAGACTCCATGATTTTGAGGAAGGTAGCATGGCAACCATCATCTTATAAGGGACGAACGGATGAGCCTTGTAAGGCTCAGAGAGGCTCAGAGGCTCAGCAGCTTTCCCTAGGTCATGCGATTCTGGCTGGGGCTTGTGGTTCTCTGTCTGTGGCTCTCTTCTCGCCCAGTCTCTGGGGTCATGACAGTGAGCTGCTGGAGGTGGCTGCCACGTCCTCCAATTTCTATGTCATCACATTTGGTTCCTCAAGTTATTCATTTATAACATGTCTAGACTGGGACATTCTTGACCAAGAAAAATATTAGGTTGGCTGCATCCTCACAGTTCAATATGGGGCATGACACACAGCATTTCATGTTTGTTCTGTTAATAGTTAAATGCATGAGTGCATTATGTAGAGGGGTGCTTGATGTTGCCCATGTAAGCCCTTCTCAAATGGTTAAATACAAAGGACAGCGTTTGCAGAGCTCCTTTCTATCATTATGACCTTTAACATCCAGTATAAACAATTTACTTCCTAAGACAGATATCATCATCAAGACTTGTGGGTCCATCCACTTCTAAAACTTTAAGTGCAGACACTGCTGGCCATTGTGTGGCATAAGACAAGTTAGATCACGTCAAAGTGAGACTTAGACTTACAAGAATTAATTCTATGCAGAGATTTTCCGCAGGGAAGTTTAAAGATCTGAAGAAGGGAGGGAGCGACTAAAGGCCCTGAATGTGAAACCGGCCTCCCCACAGGCTGGCGGGACAGACAGCGACGCAGTACTTGCCCAGGAAACAAATTCAGCACTTTGAAATCAATTGCCTAGTAGAGTTAATTTAGACCATCTATGACTGGTAAGATTCTAAAATAGATGAGTCTCCAGCAATTCCTTTGGAAAAATACAACATAAACATAGTCATAAGTAGGTATGACTTCTGTAGGCACAAGATTTCACCATTCATTCTTTTGTTTGCTTCTTTGTCTAGTCTTGGGAATTAACACTATTGCTTGGGCTATTACAAATTTCAAAAACTAAAAGATAAGAAAATAGGAAAATCATAAAGAATATAAAATTCCTGCTGAATCCTACCAGCCAGATACATTAGCATGTTTATTAATATCATTATTCCTCACCTCTATTATTAGACATATATGTGAATATGTATGCATTCTCATTTGTGACAACATAGTGTGCATTCTATCCTATAACCTCCCTTTTAAAATGATGTGTAATCGGCTTTTAGCACTCAACAATCACAAATATCCATCATCATTCTAATTGTTACTGTATTTATTTGTCAGAGTTTTACTTAGAGGAACAGAACAGAGATAAGGAATAGATATTAACACAAAATATACAATATATAAGGAATTATAAGATTGGCTTACAATAGTCAGCCAGCCACAGAGTCAGATGAGGAAGCATGCAGAGGGTGTCTGCATGCTCCGGACTGAAGAATTCAGTCCCGAGGCCTGAATTTCATTGCAGCGCTCCGTGTAAGTCTCTATCCGTCGGCTGACCGGTCTGCGATGGAAGATTGAAGTGTCTGTAATGGACACTGAAGAGTCTGAGACGGATGGTGAAAGCTCCAAGCTGAAGGCTGAAGAGCCTGCGCTGCAAGCCAGATGAGGAAGTCCAGGCCGAATGTGAGTGAAGACTGAAGCTTCTCTGACGAAGTGAAGTCTTGGCTCCTTCCTCAGGCCTTTAAAAAGTCTCTTTGTGCTCAGTCATTCGGACATGGGCCCGTTGTGGCCTACAGAGGAGCCAATCATATCCTAGGCAGAGCCTGGTCAGACTCCAGGGAGGAACCAATTGTACCCCAGGGTGGGACACCCACCAACAGGGAACCGGGCCACTGAGTCACCCAGCCAAATTGACACAATGTATCAACCACTACCGTTAGTGTATCATGTTTCCAGTCTATGAAAGAGTTCACTAAATGTATTTGGGTCTACTTGGTAAAAAGACAGTGGAGAACATACTAAATTATCTTTCTTAGCTAGTTTGTTAGCACAATGCCATGACAGCACAATCCTTCATTTATTAATTGAGCTAAACATTATGTTCTTGGCATTATGCTCAGTATAGAAAATACAAATGTAAAGGTAACACAGTGAGGTGAGTTTAGAATTTAAAATCTTGTTGAGTAAAGCAGCAGTTGGGCCATTACAGTGCCACTTTGTGAGCCCTCTGGAAAAGGGCAGCAGAAAAATCCTCGAAGACCCAAGAAAGTGACGTAAGGGGAGAAATCTGTAAAGAGAAGATGATGCTTTTTTCTTTTTAAAGTGTATCAAATTTATTTCATAGTTTCATTTTTAAATTAGAGCTGTTGGTCAATGATTAACGTAAAGTGCATCATGAGAGGTGCAGTAAACATTAATAAGCTGTTAAGTGTTACAATAAAATCACTGAATTTTACATTTAGAAAAGTCATATTTAGTACTCAGAAGTTCTGGTTATCGTTCTTTTAGCCTAGACCTAACTAAAGCACATCTTATTTTAAAATAATTTGTCCTGTTCATGCAATTACTATTATGCCCAGCTAAATTTTTACTGACTTTAAGTCTTTCATTACCACTTATGAAATATGACTTACATGTTAGCTCTTTCAGAGCACCTTAAATGAAAACAAAGTGTTAATCTTCACCTCAAACTGTCTGACAGTAAGCATAGGACATCATTTCCGAGAAAGTTAAAATTAAGAATGGAATAAAAAAACAAGTATTGCCTATGTAATGAGCAAATTATCTGATAGTATATTTTAACTTGGATACTCTGTGAAATATTTCAGCTTTATAACAAGGAATAAATGCTTGCAAGGTATTGCAGTGTTTAGCATTTTTGCTGCAAGTTTTAAATCAGCATTACTCAACAATTCATCTCTAAGAAAGTGGCAGCACAAAAATTTGTACAAAAATTATTACCTCTAATAGCATTATATATAGGCAAAACAAGATGAGGTGTTAAAAAAAAAAAAAAAAAAAAAAAAAACAGGCTTTAAAGAATGCAGAATGTCTTCATAATCAGTTGTTGGCCTGCAAAGCAGGCACAGGGACCAGGGGTTCGATCCCTGGACCTGATATACCGGCCCCGCCCTGGGGCATGCTGAGATAGCAATTGAGACTGGGTGTGGTGGTGCACACCAGTAATCCCAGCTGTTGAGAGGCTATAAACA
This sequence comes from Myocastor coypus, assembly GCA_004027025.1. Classification (NCBI taxonomy): domain Eukaryota; kingdom Metazoa; phylum Chordata; class Mammalia; order Rodentia; family Myocastoridae; genus Myocastor; species Myocastor coypus. The sequence continues at coordinate 8,285 of PVJA010016774.1, forward strand.
GGTGGATCACTATGAGTCTGATCTAGTAGTGAGACCCTTGACAGCCTGTAGACCCTTCCCTAAAATATAAAACTAACCAGTTTAAAAAGCTAAAATCAGAAATACAGACACTTGCTGATTATATTATTTTGCCTTGAAGAGGGCACAATGATTCCAAGAAGTAAAAGTTTAAAAAGAAAACTGTGATTACTATACTGTCTCTGTTAAGCCCAAGCAAACTCTCAAAGAGGGAAAATTTGACTTTAACATTCTTAAAAGTACAGGACTCTTTTAAACCATTATTGAATAGCGTTCAAAAAGTCATTTGTTTTGACAGGATGTTTGTATTTTCGAATGCAGGTTTAAAAAAATGGAGATCACTAAGTCCCTGCTAAAGAATTTGTACTACAGGTTGAATAGTCCTTTTCTGAAATGCCTGGAACAAGAAAGGTTTTAGCTATCTTCACGTTTTGGAATATTTGCATTTTCCTGAGACATCCTGAAGCATTCCTTTGTTTCCTAGAGCCTAGAGGAACGTTTTCAGTGCCTCTGTATTTTGATTGAGACCCATCAGCGGTCAGCTGTGGAGCTGTCCACTTGTGGCACCACATCTGTGCGTACAATGTTTAGGATTCTGGAGTATTCTGGGTTAGGCATCAGTGATGCTCAACCAGCATAATCATTACAAATTTATAATAACTGCCATTGGTCACCAACAAACAGTTAAGCCCAGGCCTAACAGCTACTACAGTATTGAGGTCAGATTCCAGAATGATTCTTCTGCCGGACAGTCACAACCTTCGTAACATCCAAAGAAGCCTTATGGTGTTCTTCCAAAGCTGTATAATTTCCTAAAAGATTTTTCAGTCATTTAGCTTTTGCAATATTTTCTTGATGCTTTTGTTTCTTTTGCTCCTTCTTTGGGGTTCAATCATCTTGGCCAATTTCCAAGACAAGAGGCACTTGCGAGGAACATTGGAATAAGGGCCCAAATAGCCACTGCAAGGCCACCATAGGGGTGCTGTGTGGCCCATTCGCCTAAATATTCCACCCCAGCCTTTACATCAGACGTCTCTGTAGCAATTCCAGAAAAACATATGCTTGAGCACTGTCCTGGGAGCCAGTCAACTTCAGATGACCCCTGGCTGTTGGCTGTTTTCTTTGGTTTTTAAGGCACACTCTTGAGAAGTCTAAATTCCTTTCTTCTCTCCACAGAGTTGTGGCACAGAAGCTTTGTTCACTCTTGGCCCTCAGTCCCAGGAGACTCAGCGCTGGGCTCTGTGGGCCGAGTGGGCCTCCCAGGACAGGGGCCCCGACATAGCCCCCCCCCCATACTCTGGCTCCCACGCCCCACTCCGAGAGAAGGTGATGCTTGAACTATTTCTGGGTTGTTCATGGCAACCCTAGCTGCAGGCACACTAACGAGTTCATTTGGAAAATCACAGAAGTTGAAGTATCTAGCGAGTGCTCAACACATGGGAAGCATAAGAATATTGGATGGATGAAAAAAATAATGCCAAGGAACTCTTATAAAGTACTAATGCCAACCAGTAACATTTACAGAACTTGCAGAAACTCACTGGAAATAGCATACCATATCCTACTTCAGTGTCCAATCCAAATATCACTTATGACTTCTAAGCATTGTTTCGTTCTTTGAGACAGGGTCTCACTATGCAATTCAGACTGACTTTGAACTCACTTTTATAGCCCGGGCTGGTCTGAACTCGCACCAATACCCCTGCCTCAGCCTCCCAAGTGCTGGGATTATAGGCATGTGCCATCACGCCTGCCTAAAGACATCAGTTTTGTTTTTTGTTTTATTTTTTGCAAGACTGAGGTTCAAACTCACAACCTTGTACTTGCCAGGCAGGCACCTGTGCCACCTAGCTATCTCCCTGGTGCCAAGACTTCTAAGCTTTTGAGAATAACTCACATGCACAGAGTGATTTACATTGTTAGTGAATAATAATTATTATAGCTCCCTAGTATAGAGTAAAAATTAAGTAGGTTTTGAACCCTGCTCAGGTTTTCACAGTGTCACATGAGCTCCACCATGCAGATCACAGGCTCTAGAGCCGAGTGGCCAGTGGATCCACCTATGAGTGTAGGTCTCCCTGGTAACTTTGCCAGGCTGTGCTCTCCGTGCTTGACAGATAGCATTCAGCTTGTCATCTTGGTTGATTTCAGTAAATTTTATGCTAGTCAAGACATGTTCAAAGAGTTCCATTTTAGAGATAAGGAAAAGCATCTTCAGAAAAGCTGCCTAATTTCCTTACATTCACAGCAAATGTTCCAATGGATTATAAATATTTAAAAAGGTTGTTTTCGTCCAGGGGCCCACAATGTCACTGGCCACTCCCAACCTATTGTTCTCTGGTGAAATTCTAGAGGTGCTACAAACCAGAGCAGAGAATCTAGTCTGCAACCTCAGGACCAAATTCCATCTTCATCCAAGGCCTCCTTTACTGGTAGTTCGTTTACTTCAAAACAATACGGAGCCTGGGTGGCTGGGGAGATAGCTCCATAGCACAAGTGCCTGCTTGGCAAGTGCAAGGTCGTGGGTTTGAACCCCAGTCCCGCCAAAAACAAAACAAAACAAAAACAATACAGAGCCAGAGTAGTCCTTCAGAAACCGTAACGTTCACACTCAAATTGTTATGAAATAATAACAGGTCTTTATCTCATGTAGAAAGGTAGATCATCTTTCTATATTTTTTATTATGTTGAAATGCTTATATGGTCATCTTCTGTTGTCCCTGGATTTGCTCTAAGTCACACATTTTTGCAACCTAGAGAAGGCTAGGCACTGGAGTCACATAAAAACAATAGGAATTAAGTGAGTCCCTATGAATTCTATGTTCCATACTCAAGGCTAGCTTTGCCTCATGACCTTGTAGTATGTGATTATCAAACTCATCCTTGCCCTAAGATAGGACAAGCTGAGGTGTACTGTACATTCTAACAAGGTCTGGTTGAGTCTTGGGCTTCAACAAATTATAGCCTTAACTGGCTTTCCCTTTTTTCCTTATCCTACCTCACCAAACCTCTCACACTGTTTCCTCTGTACTAAAGCACTTCTTTGTTAACACAGTTTTATGCAAATCCTTAGCTTAGTGTCTCCTGAGCAAACAACAGTCCACCATGATTCACTAGCTTTTATGTGATTAACCAGTGTCACGTTTGATCCACGTGCCTGTTTTCATTCAGTAGACGCATAACTCATGAAGAAGTAGCAACAAACCTGTCAACAAATGCATGATGAAGAAGGAAGATGGGGTCGTTGGCCGACCCTTGCACTTGGGACATGGTTCCGTTCATGTAGATGTGCAAAGCGTTGTGCATGCTGCTTTGTGAGGCATCTGCTATCCCGGTAAGTGGACTAGCAAATCCTGTTGGTAAAAAAAAAAGTAATTAGAAAACATTTAGTTTACCTAGTAGAAGTCCGGGTGGCTTTTCTTTGGCTTAAAACTGCAAAGGAAAGCCTGACTCAAAATAAATGAATGCATCAATGCATTGTGCTTTGGGATTCCTTACACTCTGTGTACCCACTGAGAAACCAGTAAATCTTTGTGGAAAGGAACAGTGTTGATTTGGGTACAACTAAGGGATTAAGCAGGTGACACAGGCTCAAACAGCTCACGCTGCCCGTTGTTGCTTCTGTGTGTGATTTTTCATTTCAATACCTGGACACAGAAGAAGCACACAATTTGTGACCTTCTCTACTGTAATTTATCTTTGACAGTCCTGAGGCCAGAGTAGTAATGTGTACAACTTTGCACAATATGGGTTTTATAGTTAAGGAAATTCATCCTAAAGATCATGCCAAGCCCTGATATCTCAGTTAGGTACCCTAAGGATACATCCTTCTCTCCTCATTGGACTGTTCATATAGAAAGCTTTTGTGAATGAATACACATGACACTTACTGTGCAGCCATGTTTCTCAGAGTCTGACACAATGAATTTCATATAATATTAAGAATGAGCATGCCAGTTAGATATGTCCATTATCACAAACTTGAAAAACAAGGACTTAGGACAAGGAATCTGTGTCAGGTTAAATAGTGAGTAGGAGCTGTTGAAAGAATCCTGTTTTAATATGCAGCTAAATCTTTTAGATGCAACAGTTTTCTGCCTTTCCTATGTAGTAATAAATCATATGTCATTGAGGGCAACTTTTTATGGCAATAATTTTCAAGCTTTATATTTGAATAGCTAGCACTAAATGAAAATTTTATAATAGTGTATTATATGTGCTCTTCAGTGCTTTCAAGTAGGTTCCAAATTGTTTCATCCACAATTATAAATAACTTCATCAGACTTAAGTCTTGCAAATACTCTTTTGAATAGATGCCAATGTAATGTGTGTGTGTGTGTGTGTGTGTGTGTGTGTGTGTGTGTGTGTGTCTGTCTGTCTGTCTGTCTGTCTGGCTCAGACTATCCTGGCAGCGGGGCTGGCATAACATGTGGTGCTGTGGATCGAACTGTGGTCCCTGCTCTGCCTAAGCTTGCCTGAGCAGGTGCTTTAGACTGCTGAGCTATCTTGCTGGACCATAAATGTAATTTTAAAAGTGTAGACACTGTAATGACTTTATATTCATCATCATTCATATCAAAAACACTTAAGCAAATTTTATAACTTGAAATTTTTTAGTTTATTTTTTACACTTAGAGTTTGTGTTCTTTTTTTTTTTTTAATTATACCTATTATATGCTTTAGAATGGATTTTAAAAAAATGGAGGTAGTGCTGGACAAATAGCTCAGTGGATTAAAACACTTGCAAGCAGGAGTAGGGGCCAGGAGTTCAATCCTTGGGCTTGCTGTGCCAGCCCTACTCCTGGGGCACCCTGAGATGGCAATTGTGACTGGACTGGTGGTGCAGCCCTGTAATCCCAGCTCTTGGGAGGTTGTAAACAGGCAGACCACTACAAGTCCAATCTAATAGTGAGACTCTGAACACCCAGTAGACACTTCCCCAAAATATATATAAAAAAATAATTGAGGAGATGATGGTTGAAGTATAAAATCTTCAGCTAGACAAGAGGTATAGGCTCAGAAATCTCATCGGTGTATGCAGGCAATAGTTTATACTAAGGTATGAAATACTTGAAAATTGATATAAGTTATCAGGTTGACACCACCTCCAACATTTTTTTTGTGGGACCAGGGATTGAACTCGGACCCTGCACTTGCCAGGCAAGGACTTGTCCCACTGAGCTACCTCCCCAGCCCCTAAGTTATGTTATCAATGTTCCTACCCCTAGGTATGACGTTTGTATGACAACAGATAACTTAGCTGTACATAGCAATTTCTTTATAGCTATATAAACCAGAACATAATGTTGAATACCGTAAGTGTAAATAATTTTTACCAATTAAAATTATTTTATTATGTCTACTTGTAAAAACATGTAGGCACAAAAAGTCAATTCATTTTAAAATAGATTTTATGGGAACACTAGTCTAGTACAGAGGGATCATTAAAATGTCAATAAGGGTCATAGCACAACTGATTAAACCCACACAAATAAATATCATATAAAATAATTTTAAAATGTAATCAAAATTTTATTGAACACGAACTTCTTCGTTAGGCTCATTAAAATTGTTAAAATTAATTCAAACGTGTAGGGAAGAACAATTTTTGTTAGACAAAGAGATATCAGTAAAAATTCTATTCAAGAATTGTTTTTAAATTACCTAAACATGTTTTCCTTTCTTTCTTTCTTTCTTTCTTTCTTTCTTTCTTTCTTTCTTTCTTTCTTTCTTTCTTTCTTTCTCTCTCTTTCTTTCTTTCTTTTTCCTTCCTTCCTTCCTTCCTTCCTTCCCTGCTTCCTTTCTTTCTTCCTTCCTTCCTTCCTTCCTTCCCTGCTTCCTTCCTTCCTTCCTTCCTTCTTTCCTTCCTTCCTTCTTTCCTTCCTTCCTCCTTCCCTTCCTTGTTTCCCATGTCCCAGCTGCTCCTTGCCTTTGAGTGGTTCCTGTCCCTTTCACAGTATCTATTGTACCTTTAAGATTTCATTCTTCTTTCAGGTTCTTACACTATGGAGACAATGTTATGTTTGCACATGTGGGTCTGATTTATCTCATCTATGTGGATGGTCTTTAGTTGCATCCATTTATCTAGAAAAGACTCAAGTCTATCATTTTTATAGCTGAGTAGTACTCTATTGTATAAAAATATAACATCATTTTTTACCCATTTCTCAACTGATAGGCATTTAAGCTATTTCTAAGACTTAGCTATGACAACCTGTGCTGCTATGAACATGGGTGCACATATATTTCTGTGGCATGACTCTAATTCTTCTGGGAAGATATGCAGGAAAGGACTAGCCTTGTTAAATGGGACCTGTAATACTAGTTTTTAAAGCGGTCTCCACACTGATTTGTATATGTATATAAGTAGGATATCTTGAAAAATTGTACTGTGGATTTCTACTGGCCTGTTGAAAGGAACAGTTAGTGCTTAATTTTTTCATCTTCTTTTTAATTGTTTTGAAAAACTTGGAATGCTCATATTTGGCAATCTGAACAACTAGTTTGAATACAACACGCAATATAACAATTGTTTAATTTCTATCATCTTGTTCAGTGAAAGTCTGCAGCATTTCCAATTTTATTAATTCCCTTTAAAAAGGAAAAAAAGAAGTAAATTCCTGAGTAAAAACATGTGAATAAGATGATTTTAATAAGAATTTTACTAGATTATTTCAACTCCTTTTTAGTAAAATATTTCAAAAAATTATATAACCCAGGATAAAAATAATCTTTTAAAATTTAATCACTGACAAAAGTTTTACAAAACGCCGTACATTGTTTCAAGGTAAATCCTGAGGGGATTTGACTGAGTTTGTCAGATATAAAAATTACATGTTTTGTTGTATAGATCTTGCTTTAACTTGGCCTTAGCTGTGCAGCGGAGTAGTTTAACCATGAGGCGTAAAAGTGCAGCCAGATTAGTATGCTGAGCTATAAAAGGCTCAAGCTTTTGACATTGCCAGTTCTGCTGATGACTCACTACCATTATGGACTATTGGAGGATACGTACAAGTACTTTCTCTTAGTTCAATGGAAGAAATATTAGTACCAATAGTGTTTAAAAGAGTTGTAATGTCTGCATCTTGTACTCTGAACAACTACTATGAAGACAATAATATGCATTGTATCAGTTATTGTGGCTGCCCTTCTAACATGTTTTGAAGCTGTCACAATATTATTTCTTACTAAAAGAAATAAAAAAGTAAATTAAAAAATAAAATTTAATCACTCAGTGAGAGCTCAATCCAGAATTCTTTGATGAAGCCAATAATTATATATTGTGAACTTATTTTTTTATTTAAAAATATTTTATTTATTCATTTAATTGGTACCAGTTCTCGAGATGCAGTGCAGACTTGTAGCCTCCCCAGCTCTGGGATTACAGGTATGCACCACCATGTCCAGTGTCAGTGGTCAGGATGGCATGTCCTGAGTTCTGGGGCCAGCATGGCAGGCAGCAGTGGGCATCGAAACCAGGTCCTTACCCTTGACAGACAGGCACATAGGTTGCTGAACTATATCCTCAGTTATATTATAAATTTATTTGTAAATTGTCCAACCAGTAAGAAGTCATTATTATTATCCAGTTGGCAAAGTTGGTGCTAATCATTTTGACTTCCCTGTATGTTTGGCACCCTGGAAGATTTTGCCTTTCAGGGAATATACTGTATAGAAAACAGATGTTCTTCTTCTAAAATGTTGGGAAAGGGAGACTGTGAAAGATAAAGTGACAAAAGGGAACATGCAAGGATCCAAATCACTTTTATTTTATTTTATTTTATTTTATTTTGTCTTTTTGAGACAGGGTCTCACTATGCAGTTGTGGCTGGTCTTGAGCTCACTTTTGTAGCCCAGGCTGGTCTCGAACTCACACCGATCCTCCTGCCTCAGCCTCCCGAGTGCTGGGATTACAGGCGTGAGCCACCATGCCCGGCGTCACATTTATTTTAGAAAGCATAATTTGGTTTGATTTGCCATAGGCAAATACCCGAATTTAGAACCAGTGAAATAGCTAAGCCGATTAAAGCACCTTCAAGCAGGCACAGGGGCCAGGGGTGCAACTCCCAGGCTTGGCATGCCAGCCCTGCCCTCAGGGTGTATTGAGATGGCAGCTGAGACTGGCTGTGGTGGCGCGCACCTGTAATCCCAGCTCTTGGGAGGCTGTAAACAGGCAGAGCACTATGAGTTCAGTCTAGTAGTGAGACCCTGAACACCCTGTAGATACTTCCCTAGTTCTCATCCTGACTAACTATATACGTGAAGTAAGCAACTGCACTGAGGATAGCAACTTGTAATGCTAACAGCTTGCTTGAGATGCCTGTCATTCTGACCATCTAGATATGTAGTGCTTCTAATGTCATATCCATTATTGCTCCACTCACTCTCAAGTAAATCTTTTCTTTAAAAAGGTTAGAAATAATGTGAGGTGTGGTGGTGCATGTCTATAATCCCAGCACTTGGGAGGTTGAGGCAGGAGGATCGGTGCAAGTTTGAGACCAGCCTGAGCTACAAAAGTGAGCCTGAACTGCGTAGCGAGACCATGTCTCAAAAACATAGGAAAAAAATTTAAAAAATAAAAAGGTAATAAAAGAGAATAAGAGACAAGAAAAAATGTCATAGGATTCAACTGGTACAATTTTGTATATGATTAGATTCCTAAATTTCTGTATAAAAATGTGTAGTTGATTTTTATTACATTCTATAGGTATTTATTAGGATATCAGTATTTGATGGAAAATACTGGTTTGATGCTAAAACTAAGGTGTTTGATATTCAGAAAAAGAGTGATATGATGCTCAAATGCCAATACCACTAATCTTCTCTTCTGGAGAGTTAACAACTTAAGTTTGTAGACCAAAAATTAGAGAAAAAGAAGGGCTACAAGGATAGCCAATATTTTGACCTTAGTCCCTTAAGGTCAGTGAGGACTCTGGACATAAGAGAACCTATACTGTAAAATCCTGTAATTCAGTAGTTTCCCAAATTTTGTGTCCAAGGAGATTATAGGACGAGAGAGGAAAAGGGTCAGTGATGTACAGTGTGCCTAAGGAGAGTCACCTAGAGAGAAAACATTCTCTCAGGCTTTCACAGACAGCAAATTGGTCAAGCAATGGCCATGACTCATCCAGAAGGCTGACAGTGACAACAGTGCTATAAAATGCTGTATATAGTCTCAGGGTAAATCCTGAGAGGATTTGGCTGAACTTGTCAGATACAAAAGTTACATTTTTTTGTAGGTCTTGCTTTAACTGGGTCTTAACCATCCAGCAGAAAAGTTTAGCCACAGGTATAAAAAGTAAAGCCATATTAAAATGCTGAGCTGTAAAAGGCCTACGTCATCAGCTTCTGACACTGCCAGTTCTGCTGATAACCCACTTCTATCATGAAATATTGCACTACATATACAACTACTTTCTCTTAGTTCACTGAAATGAAATATTTGTGCTAATAGTATTTAGAAAAGTTATCATATCTGCATCTTGTACTCTGAACAACTATTATGAAGACAATATGCATTATATTGATTATTGTGGCTGTCCTACTAACTTGTTCTGAAACTATCTCATTATTTCTTTCTCATTAAAATTAATAAAATTTTAAAAAACCAACCAAATGAATAAACATACAAACAAACAAATCCATAATCTTCATGTCTCTAATATTTTAAAAGGTAAACAAATATAAGATAGCCCAGAATTCTTCAAGAATAGGGAAGACACATTTTCCTCTATGAACCCTATATAGAACAACTTGGAAACGGTCTATACTTCTTCTCGTCAACTTGCAAAATAGAGAAAATTCTTCACATCAAAACAGTATAAAAATGTGAAGAGATAATTTTGTTTCACTTCTTTATAGAGTTCATATTTTTGTTTTGTGAAATTGCCTCTAAAAATGAGAAATGACTACCCCAACATCAGTTGCTGAGATTTTGTTCATTTCTGGAAGAAGTCCAAGAGGAAATTCTAGGTACTGAGCATGATAATAATTACATACAACTAGCTTTCAAACATCATTCACATACACTATCTCATTTCAATCTCAGGGTTACTTGTTATAAAAATATTACAATTCCTCCAATTTTAGAAACAAAAAACTGCAGTTCATAGAATTACATAAAATCCTAAATTCAAATTAGTAATTGGAGAATCAATGAGTTGAACATCAATTCTGACTGATTCCACATTTGTGCTTGTACTCATTTCTTGAATGCAAAATTGAATAATGTCTGCACTAACTTGCTGACATGCTAGGGAAAATCTTTTATTCTATGTTCCTGAAATAAATCTGTGGACTTGCTATTGTCAAAATCCTTTGAGTTATAGAAAGTTGCACAATATGTTATTGTCTCATCCTTGTTCAGAGATTTCCCATGGATGGAAAGTCTAATAAGCCAGGAGGGATCTTGGTAGTAGTCACAGATGACAAAATGGCTCAGAGTTCTTTGTCAAGGGCAGCGAGAGCAGCCACACTAGTTAGTGCCATGCCTTTGTTTGTGTTCGGTCTTTGCATGGGAAATTTATAAACATGGCTTCAGGTGGATGGCAAGAGAAAATCTCAGTTTGTTGACACATCTTGTCTGTTCTCTTTCAGGTTTTTCCTCAGTACTGCTCTGGACAATTTCTGTTTCCAAGTCCTTTTTAACACTGATGCTCATCCCTGGTACCTGGCTTGGATTTAATTGGTATGAAGCAGAACTCAGACACTTAAAGTTTCACAAAACCCCAAATGATTCTTACAGGCAACCAGGGATGCATTTCACTGAATTTGGCTAAACTGCTCTGCATCCACTCAATTTGAGTTCATGCATCAAAGCTTTATCTCTGAATATATTATTTCCTTCATGGAAGTGTTCCTTTCCTATTTTTTGCCAGTCTGAAAAACATGTTTCTACTTTGAAAATCTCACACCACTATCTCAATAATTCTCATGCTGTGAACTATTTTCTTATGATTAAGTACTATAACTTGTTTTCTTGAAAATGTTATTAGAAATTAAACAGCTCTTATATGACAGACACTGACTAGGTAGTTTCCTAAATATTGGATATTCTTTAATTAAGTATCCTTTCTGGGAGGGTGAAATACAAATACTGAGCTTTTTCTATGCTTACTAGATTTGGAGTGTGAAAAGATATGGAGTTGGGCCAGCGAGATAGGTCAGCAGTCTAAAGGGCCTGCTTAGGGAAGTTTAGGAAACTGTGGGGACCACACTTCCATCCTTGGCACTACGTGCTATACCAGCCCCAACCCCAGTGTGGGCTGAACTGGCCACGAAGATAAAAATGAAGCAAAACAAAAACGTATATAGTTAACACTTCAGGAGAACAGAACATATTTAGCTTATTTAATATAATTTGATTTGAACTCTATTTTCATCTCCTTTCAATATTTCATGGGATTCAGAGACAGAATTGGAGAAAAAACTAGAAAATACATATGAACTATATATTTTGCACACAAAATTCAAACGAATCATAGACACTTTGATTTATATTTGCACTACTCTGCTAAGATGCATGTTAATTGAGGAAACATGTAGAAAATAGTTTCAGAACCACACAATAAATTTAGGAAGTTAAATATAATAGCTAAAAATTTTCACGAAAGATAGGAATTAAACTATTTACAGAAGAAATAGGAAATTGATATCAAAAAACATCGTGGTTCTTAACAAGTTCTTAGGTCTCCTGGAAGGATTAACTATTTTTTAACTTCCATTTTTCTCAAGTCAGTTGCTAGTGCTATAGTTATGGAGGTAATTAATTAGCATTTTTATTTATTAGAAAATGCTTTCAGTTTGACTCATGGTAGTCCTTCCCCTGTGAAGAAATGGTAATGAAGTAAACAATATGGTTTACAGTTTTTATACAATTTTACCGTACAATTTTTATTCAATGGCTGTGGTCACAGATGCTCCATAAATTTTGTAATTTTCAAGCATGTGAAAAGCATCCCAAAAGCCAGCAGCATCACCTATATATCTGTTAGAAATTCAAATGCTGTAGCATTTGCAAAAAGCTACTGAATCCAAGAAGTGGAACGGAGCTCATCAGAGTTAATGTCTTTCAAGCAATTGTGATGCACATTAAAGTTTGAGAAACATGTCTCTAATGATTTTCACTGTATGCACAAAGCAATGGTCACCAGCTCATCGTCAGCTATAGTCATCAGCCTATAAAGTCAGGAGAAGAATTCATAATTTTCCTATATTATTTATAATTATTTATTGTTATAAGTATCATATTAACTTCTCCATTTGTTAACTTCACTGTGTCCATATGCATAATCATTTTCTTTACATGAATGTTACAAACACAGCATACAATGTGGTAATTTTCCAGTAGTATTTCCCATTTCCTAGATCATATCACCAGTCTACAACCACATCCATAATGTGATACTAAAAAACATAAGTGATAATAATCTTTATTGATTTAAGCATTTTTCTTGAAACTTCTTTTAAAGAACAATTTACAATGGCTTTCAGAATTCTCAGACCATTTTTGTTTCGTTGAGAAGACTCAGAACATTGAGACTTACAGCAAAATCATTTTCTAAAAGCATAAGCAAAGGTCTGTGTAAGCAAGGTGCTATTCAAGCTCCATTCTATTTCATATTCAATTATAAATGAAAAGATAGCACTTATGTGTGTTATATTTCATATACTATGCTGAGGTTCTGCAAATATACTAATGATAACACTATTCTTGAGGTATAGATCAGTAAACATTCCAGTCCCAGTTTGCTCAAGGTTGACATGATTTTAACACTAAATTTCTGTCTCTTGGTGAAGAATAGCTTCATCAGGATGTAAACCGGTGTTTGTCTACCACAACTGTTAAGACTTGATTTCATGATTTCCTGTTGCAGAATTGAAATCTTGAATATTTTCTGTAATGAAGTGTTCCATATTTTCATTTAAGATTGGACCCTGAAAATTAGGTAGCTGGTCCTGGAATTGGTCTTAGAAATTCCAGTATCAGACAAAAAAGAATGGTTAGTAACCCTGCAAAAGTTATGTAAGGCAAAGAGCTGTCATAAAGGTACAATTCAGCTTCTAGCACACTACTGGGTCTTCTCCAAGGTGACTCAGTAAATTTAATTTCCATATACTTGTCTTGCAATTGAAGAAACAGATAGAAATGAATTTAGATGACATATTAAAAGTTATAACTTTTTCCCCTGTACCAAGGATCAAACTCAGTACCTTGAGCTAGCTACGCAGGCACATATGCTGCTGAGCTATATCCCTAGTGATGAAAATTACGTGTCTTTTAAGTGGCATGCCAAAATTATATTATCAATATTCTTATTCTAAATTGAAGGATCTTGGATCCAGTTTTGCGAGGCATAGACGGAAACAGCCAAGTGCAGCAGCCAGGCCTGGCTAGTCAAATTTGCATTTGGTAGAACTATATCTGGTGAGGTGAGGCATACTGATAGGCCCAGAGGGGCTCAGACTGAAGCCTGGATCTATGGGGAGGACTTCACGGTATGGAGGTGGCAGGAAGTATCTTGTGTGAACTAGTCTATCTGGAAGACTCCAGGTCCACGAAGGGGAGGTGCCTAGACATAACTCAGGGGAACTAATTTAAATACAAATCATCAATTTATGATCAGCTTTATTATACAACTATATGTTCCTCAAGTCTAAAGCACAAAAATAGTTACAGAAGTTACTCAGTTTCTAAGTTTCATTAGCTAATATTAATATTGATAATTGTACTACTGTAACTAGGATACCATATCTACCTTAACCACATGTTCTCCACTGGGTAATAATACTGGGAGATGCTTAAGTAAAGATGGAGCATAGTGACAAATAAAAACAAATACCTCAATCTTAATAAAGAAGGCAAAACTTGGAACAGAAGGAAAATAGGAATCACTGACACAGTAGGGAGACCTAAAGAACAGACTCTTTACAGAAATTTTCTGATTCCACTGATACAGGTACCTGCAGTCAAATTTCATAAAAAAATGTATTACAGAAATCAAAATAAAGAGTTCTTTTGGAAACAGAAAATGATAAGAATGATGAGCAAAGCATAATCTCAGGCCTTTAACCCACCCAGAACAAACCCAAGAGACATTAGCACACCTGAAATCTATGGAATAATAGAAATTGACGCAAAGAAACAACTTCAGAAGGCTATAGAGGATATAAAATCAGAAATAATCTCCAAGGTTAAATTTTTTAAAAAAGATAGCTATAAAGAAAGAACTACTAAGCATGTCTAAAGCAGACACTGATTAAAAAAAAAAAGAGAATAGAAAAACAACGGAAATCTTCAATGAGCAATATAGAAAAGAAATAAAATGCATAAAACACATTTGATGAGCTATATGGGTAATTAAAAAAATCTTCCAATAGTTGACAAAACTATTTGAATGAAGGTGAAGATACTTTCACACCTCGAAGACATTGTTGCAGCTAGCAACTAGGAAAGGAAAAAAATCTCTTAAAAACAGTAAGTTTCCAGGAAATAGTAATTCAACTACTGCAATAAGATGCAAATGTGTACAAAATAAGACTAACAGGCATCAATGAAAATGAAGGACCCAACACAAATGACATAAAAAGAATATGGGCACATATAATAAACTTCCCATATATGGGGAAATGATCTAACACTCAGATAACAAAGTTGTATAGAACTCCCAATGATATCAAGTGAATTAAATCTGCACCCAGATATTGAATAATAAAGATCCCAGAAATTCAGAAGAACAACATATTAAAAGCTACCAGAAAAAAATAAACAAAGTAGATCATATTTAAAAGAAAACCGATCAGAATAACAACAGATTTTTTCAACACAAACCATCAGATCAAGAAAAGCATGAAGTATTTCATGTCTTACAAGAAAAAATTTGCAACCCAGACTAATATATCCTGTGAAATATTCTTTTAAGTTCAGTGAAGAAGTAAAATACTTGTATGGCAAAGAACAACTAAAGAAATTCATGAGCACAAAACCAGTTGTACATGGAGTACTAAAAGACAGTCTAGAAAGGAATAAAAACGACCCCAACTCAGAAAGATCCCACCAAACCTGGCACTGAATTAAACACCAGAAAAGTAGGGAAATAACAGGGAAACAAAATGACAACCATCAGTCGATACATATAAATTATAACCATCAATGTAAATTGACTCAGTTCACCAATTAAAAGAAATAAATTGGTAGACAGGATCAAGAGACACAATTCAATTTTTCTGTATACAAGAAACACATTTAACCCAAAAAGAAATTCATATGCTGAAATTCAAAGGATGGAAAATAAAAGCACACTCCGTAAGAGGTCAGAAAAAGCAGGTTAGCTATTCTGTTTGCAAACAATCTGAACTTCAAAGAATGATTAAATGAGATAATGAAGGTCTCTACATACTGGTTGGGGGAAATTTTCAAGAGGAAGGAATAACAGTCATAGATATGAATTCACCAAAGAGGGGGAGTAACCAACTGTATAAGACAAATTTTAAAGGACATGAAAAATATAATAATGAATAATGCAATCTCAACAGGGGAGGTTAATGATGCCTTATGTCAAAATGATAGGTCAAGCTGACAAAAAATTAGCAAAGAGATACTAGAAACAGGCCAAACATTTGCACAAATGGACTTAGTGGACATTTACAGGGTGTTCTATCCAACAACATCTAAATATACATTCTTTTCAGTGGCACATGGGAAGTCCTCCAAAATAGACCACCTGCTAGTCCATCGATCATGCTTAAGCACATGCAAGGACACAGAAATTATCCCATAAATATTATCTGACCATAATGCTGCCAAACTGGGATTGAGTGACAAAAATCTGCAAAAACCAGCAAAGACATGGAAATTAACACGCTCCTCAGCAACCAATGTGTTACAGATGAAGTTAAACAAGAAATTAAACAATATCTACAAGCCAAAAAAAAATTCAAACATAACTTACTGGAATTTGTACAGTGCAAGGGAAGAAATTCTCAGAGGAAAATATAAGCAGTGAATTCAAACATTAAGAAAACATAAATAAATAAATAAATAAATAAATAACTTATGCTGTTCCTCAAACTTCTAGAAGAAGAACCCAACCCCAAAGACCAAAGATATGAGGAAATTATAAATATTAGAGCAGAAATTAAAGCAATTGTGACAAAGAAAACAGTATAAAGAATTAATGAATCAAGAAGCTGTTTCTTTGAAAAATTAAATAAAATTCATAGACCCCAAGACAAGCTCATCAAAGAGAAGAAAGAGGGATTGGTTATATGTCTCAGAAGACTAAAGTACATGCTTAGATAAGCTTAGGCAAGCATAGGGACTGAAGTTCCCTGGCACCATATGCTGAGCCAGTCCCACCTGCAAGGCTGGCTAGGCAGCCACAGAGTTCAGGCCGGGAGGTATAAGTCTATAGTACCAGCACTGAGGTAGTTGAAATCAGGAGGATCATTGTGAGTCTGAGCTGCATAGTGAGACCCTGTAACAATGAAATCCATTAAAAGAAAAAGAGGAAAGAAAAAAATTCTAATTCAAGCAATAAGGAATGAAAGGGTGAAATTACTACAGAATCTAGGAAAATCCAGGAGAACATCAATAGCTACTTTGAAAATCTTTACTCATGCAGAATAGAGCAGAGAGAAGAATGGACAGATTCCCAGATTAGTAGAAATTGTCAAGACAAAATCAAGAAGATACTAAAAACTCTGAATGCCCACATATCAGTTGTTGGAACTAAAAATGTAATAAAAATCTTACCAACAAAGAAAAGTCAACTCCTGATAGATTCATAGCTGAATTCTACATGAAAGTTAGAGATTGAATCTCAATACTCCCAAAATCCTCAATGAAACTGAAAAGGAAGCAATACTCCCAAAATCATTTCTGGAAGCAAGCACCATACTGATAACAAAACCAGAGAAAGACTCAACCAAAAAAGAGAATTATAAGTTAATCTCCCTCATGAACATAAATGAAAGAAATCCTCAATAAAACACAACAGAGTGCAGTGAATCAGGAAGATTATACACCACAACTAAGTAAGATTCATCTCAGGGATGCAAGGATGGTTTAACATATGGAAATCTATAAATATGATACCCAATTGAGCCAAAGCCAAAAGCCACATGATCATCTTAATAGATGCAGGACAAGCTTTTGGTAAAATGCAGCACTCATTCATGATCAAAAACCTACATCAAAATATATTAGCTGTACCTCCATCCAATAAAAGCCATCTATGACAAACCAGTAGCCAATATCATCCTAAATAGAAACACACTGAAAAGTTTTACTCCAAAATGAGCTACAAGACAGGGATAACCACTACCACCACTCTCATTTAATATAGTTCTGCAATCATTAGCCAGAGCCATTAGACAAGAGAGAGAAATAAAAAGAATAAG
>PVJA010016774.1:31438-43053 GCA_004027025.1 Myocastor coypus
TTTTATTTTATTTTTTTCTTGTTTCAGAACCTTTGTTTGTTTATTTACTCATTTTTATGGCCGGCTCAGCCCACCCCAAGGGCAGGGCTGGCGCAGCATGTGGTGCCGGGGATCGAACTGCAGTCCCCGAAGCCGCCCAAGCTTTCCCAAGCAGGCGCTTTAGACCACTGAGCCATCCCGCCGGGCCCCTGTTTCAGAACTTTTGTTTGTTTGTTTTTACGGCCGGCTCAGCCTGCCCTGAGGGCAGGGCCGGCGCAGCATGCGGTTCCAGGAATCGAACAGCGGTCCCTGTAGCCACCCAAGCCTTCCTAAACAGGCGCTTTAGACCGCTGAGCCATCCTGTCGGGCCTATTTGCCTTTTTAAAATAATTTATTTCCTTTGAACTATAATTACTAATGATATATTTTTAACAAGAGCATGCACTCCAGTCAAGTCATCATAATTAATATCATATTCACTATTTTAGTGTATTACAAAGTAAATGCTTGTGTGTATGCTATATACACATTTACTGAATTAAAAAGGAAGTATTCCTGTTGTTTTATGAAAAACATGCAATCCCAGTTGTTAGCATAATTTTAAAATCAGCTACACTAACATGTATTGGAGTATCTCCATATATTGCAACATTCGTGACTCTCAGTTAGTAAGATGATCCATGGTTATGAGTAGAGCCCTTATAGTTTTGTGTTACGGGCTCTTATTTCAAGAGTTCTGTAATGGAATGCTTAATTGCTTAACCATCTTTAGAGGAAGGTCTGAGAAATCCGTATGAAAAATAGTTATGGTATTGCTCAGTGGGGTGGAGCAAGGTGGAAAATGGGGCAAGAAGGGAAAATATTGCATAAAGAAATAAGTGATAGAAAACAAGCTCCTCAGGGCCACGAACTGAGGCTACATATAAAAGCAGCAACCCAGTCCAGGTCAGGAAAAACCTGCAGACCCTGGATCCAACAGTGGAAGAGTGAAACCAAACAAAATAAACAAGAAGAAAAAGAAGAAGAGGAAGAAAGAGGAGAAGGAGGAAGAGCAGGAAAAGAAGGAGAAGAAGGAAGAGAATGATAAGAAACTCGGAGAAAATCCTAGCACATATTCAAAGTGTTTATAAAACCTATTTCTTTTAGCCCTTCTTTACACAGCCAAAGTGCACTGGGGGCAATGCACTTAGGGTCCAGGGGATGTTCCCTGAAGGAAGGAAGGTTCTTCCTGGCTCAATCTATTCATTTCTCCTATACAATCCTGAATCCATTCCCTTGTCTCTCTCAGGAAGATAAAGAATATCTGTCAGAGAATAGAAGAATAGTAGAATTTATAACATCACATAGGTAGGGTCACTAAATAGAATATTGTTCTTTGGACTTTATGTGACAAAGAAATCAGTTTTATTGGGTTAGCTCTCTAAGATTTCTGAGTTCTTTTGTTACTACTTGTAACAACTGTCGCTCTAATTCATATACTCCATCTTTGTTTGTTTGGTTGAGATAGGGAATGGCTGTATAGTTCAGACTACCCTTAAGCTCACTATGTGACCCAAGCTGGCCTTGAACTTGTTGCAGGCTCCTGCTGCAGCCTTTCAGTTCTGGGACTACAGGAATACCCGTGCTAAGCATCTTAAATTATACAAGTGAAAAGCTAAAAGCTCTGGATTAAAGAGATTTTAATACTTCCTTTGCCACCACAGAATCAATGTTGTTTCATATGAAATTTAAAGTAGCAATATTTGACTTTTATTTTGTATATGCCATATAACCCTGGAAAATTATTTTAGGCAATATTTGATTCTTTAACTAACATTCATTCTCTTTTTACTAATAATAAATACATGAAATGAATCTGGGCATATTGCCATTAGATGAAAGACATTCTTTTATGAAAAAGACACAGAAATAAAAAGCAACTGCGAATACTGTCAACTAAAAAAATACTAAGGAGAACAATGCTTCGTAAAGATTAATAAAAATATTTTAGAGATATTTCTAAAATTAGGCAGAGTTCTTAGTCACCAGAATTATGTTGTATACTCTGAGGAAACACTGTGTGAGTGATCTGTATTTCTAAATAAATTGTGCACCATATGGTGAGCAATTGATTGTTTATCATCTGGCAGAATGTTTTTATTTGCTTCTAATTGGGAGATAAGGAAGTGATAAAAACTGAAGGATTCAACATTTTAAAAAATTCTATATTACAAGCTTTCCTTTAGATTAGCTTTTTACATATCAGTCACTCCAGTATTATCTTGGATGCGGTTACAAATTTGAATTCTTAATGTTTATGAATCAAGAAATTCCAATGTGCAAAGGTATTACCTGTTTACCTACTGCTTGACAAAAATAAGGTTGTTTTTTTTTTCCTTTTTTTCTTTTTTTCTGTTTTTGGCCAACTTAGCCTGCCCTGATGGTGGGGCTCATGCAGCATGTGGTGCAGGGGATTGAACTGCCGTCCTTGTGTTGCTGAGGCTTGCCTAAGCAGGTGCTTCAGACTGCTGAGCTGTCTTGTCAGTCCCCCAAGATAGGGTTCTTAATGTAGTAGTGACCTTCATTTCATATATTGCTTTAAAGGTAATTTTCAAATATTAGACTATGTATTAGACTTTTGGTGAGTTTTACTAAGCTTTTAAAAACAATTTTTGATTCACCTGTACTCAGGAAATTACAGAGCAAGGTGGATTTTGACGTTCAATTTTTGGCAACTCATTTTGGTTATTGAGATAAGGTTTCTCTCTGTAGGTCAGGGTGGTCTTGAACTCATTCTGTAAACCAGGTTTCATAGACCAGTGAACCTCCTGCCTCAGCCTCCAGTGGGCTGAGACTCCAGGCGCATGAGACCACGCCTGATTTCGCCTAGTTTCAACTCTAAAAATCCACATACTATTGAGGGGGAAACTGATTATGCTGGCCCAATTGTTTGAAAAACATATTTTTTTTATTCAAACGAAGTCAGCCATTTCAAAAACTCTTAGTTTTGCTGAAATAACATTTTCCATTTCAGGCAAAACTTACAATATTTGAAAATTGGATTCTACCATTATGTTTGATAATAGTTAATGATCTTTCTGATGGGATTTCTGTGATATCAATGAATGTGCCTTTTCAATGTTGTACAATGAAATGGTCAAACTTTTGGAAGGCCTGCATAGATCAGTATTTTGCAAAGGAACTGTGCATGTTATAAATTTTTCATGGGTAAAATGTTCACTAATGGTGTAAGATTTAGCAAAATAGGTATAAAATTTCATTGATGTAATTTACTATTTGACAGTAGAATTAAAAATTTAAGAAAGTCTTGACATCTTAGTGTAAAAAATTCAGGTCCACAGCTACATAAACATGTTCCATAAACAGTTCTCTGTATTTCAATTATAAAATCATGTGATACAATATGCCACAGCAGAACAAGTGAGGAAATGTAGAAGCAGACATTGAATTTGGATTATTTTCTGTTTGCAAAACATAAAGCCTCATGCAGCATTTTATACTTTAGAAATTTTCATTTAAAACTTATTTATATGAGCATACAATTAAATTATTTTAATTATTTTAAATAATTCAATGAATAGTTTCAATATATCTCCTTTTGAATTTTAAAACTGGTACCTAACAATATAACCCACATATACAATAATTGATTGAGTATTCTATCTATTGAAGGAGTTATAAATGAATGCTTTGACTTAACTATTTGGGATCAGTCATGAAGATTGGCAAAACATTCCCATATATGCATCTGATGTTGTTAATATATCTTTAG
Source organism: Myocastor coypus (assembly GCA_004027025.1). Taxonomy (NCBI): domain Eukaryota; kingdom Metazoa; phylum Chordata; class Mammalia; order Rodentia; family Myocastoridae; genus Myocastor; species Myocastor coypus. The sequence continues at coordinate 35,190 of PVJA010016774.1, forward strand.
CACCCTGAAAATGATGAGCTCATACTTGTTAAATGCATGCATGTACAAACTAACTTTCCGTTTGATTGGCAGCACACAGCGCCAGTGAACAGTGGCTCATGGTATGGATAACAACGCATCAAAACCAAGGACTTCTCTTCTGAGTCTGTAAATACCAAACTACTTAGCTGTCTGATTCCTCTAGGTCAGCAAAAAAGAAGCAAATCCTTCACTTACTAAAATGTGTCACCCTGATTAAGCAATCTCTTTGGAAATCTGGCCTATATTCTCTCAATTTGCTGTTTGAATTTGTGTGACCAGTTCTGTATTGATTAAAATCCTACATCTCAGTACAGGGAAATTGAAAGTGCGGTAGTTCTTTAAGACTACTTTTGCTTCCCCAAGTGGTCTTTGTTTGAAAATACTTGGTTCCTCTTAAAACTTCCTCCAAAATAACCTAACTTTCATTCTTTCCCCATAAAGTCCATAGCTCATTACTTGTGTCTTAGACTGTCTTTTGAGAGAACCTAGCAGAGTGCTTGATTGCTTGTACCTTGAATGCTAAGAAGGACTGAAGTTGGGAAGTCATAAGTTTGCAAATTAATGGATAATAACTGCATGAGAGAACTGCAATTGTAATTGCATAGTTTTAAGGAAATCTTTCCAATATACACAGTTGCTAGTTGGAAAAAGGAAAATGTAATTAGGGGAAAATGAAAACATATCTGCAGCTGGAGAAACTGATTAAATTTAATTTTACAATGTGAGACAGATGGCAGTATTTTTTTTCCAGATGTGATACCCTCTGAGAAAGACACAAAGTCACCTATGTGAATTTCTGACTGGATTCAGCCAGGAAGTATAAGGCAAACTCAAAACGAAGAACAATTATATTTTAATAAGTTTTTCTGTGGCTGGGTTCTCCACAAATGTAAATTTCATAAAGATATACTAAAATCACCATGAAAATATTGCAAATTAAAGGAGGTTTAAAAGCTATCTTAGGGGCTGGTGAGATAGCTCAGTGGACTATGCATCTGCTTAGGGAAGTGCCGGAACTGGGGTTTGATTCCTGACACCACATGCAGTGCTGGCCCCACACCCTAGGTGCACTGAGCCACCCACCCAGGTGTAGTGGTGCAAGCCTGTAATCCCAGCACTGGGGAGGCTAAAAACAGAAGATCACTATGAGTTCAGGCTATTCTGAGGGATCCTGTAACAAATACATTTTAAAAAGTCTACTTTTCAAGAAAAATGCCCAGCATTTCTGTGATTATATTCAATCCCTCTAAAATTTAACTGAATACACTTAATCCTCCCAGAGAGCAGTTACTAATTGTGTAACTTTGTTTTATTTATTTTATTTTGTATTTTTTAGGGAAGGGTCTACAGGGTGTTTAGGGTCTCACTATTAGATCAGACTCATAGTGAACCACCTATTTGCAGCCCCCCAAGAATTAGGACTACAGGTGCGCGCCACCACGCCCAGTCTCAAATGCTGTATCATTGTGTGCTGGAGGCAGGGCTGACACCACAGTCCCGGAGATCAAACCTCACCCCTGCACCTACTTACAGATGCTTTCATCTGTTGAGCTATTTGGCCAACCCTTTGTGTAGCTTTGTTTTAGCACAAGGGCTTAAGAAGTATGAGTTGCCTTCTATTATATTGAAAACAAAATTCTTATTGTCTACTTGCAAGAAACTTAGCAAGTTTGAGTGTATTTAGAGTGAGATGCAAAGAACTTGACCTTGGAAACTTGTGAAAATAAAGATATTACCTTTCAATATATTTCTCTGTGCAGATTTAGTCCTGAAACGTACAATGATTAACAATAGCAAAATTAATTAATATCTCCAATTCTGTTTTCTTTTTCTTTTTATTTATTTATTGATTGATTTTTGTCTTTTTGAGGCAGGGTCTCGCTATGCAGTCGAGGCTGGCCTTGAGCTCATTTTTGTAGCCCAGGCTGGTCTCAAACTTGCACCAATCCTCCTGCCTCAGCCTCCCGAGTGCTGGGATTACAGGCGTGCGCCACCACGCCCGGCTTCCAATTCTGTTTTCTATCAAGAGAAAATAATGCGATCTTCCTCAGAGATTGGCTGCTGGGACAAGGCAAGATCTTGCCATGCTATGTGTCTGGCTCGGCGCTCAGTAGGTAGAGATCATACACAGTCATCCCTGAAATTATTGGAGGAGGATAAACAAAATTTTTTATTTTCTCAGATGATAATAGAATCTCTCTTTAAGATGGAACTCTCTTTATTTAAATTACTTTTGGGTTTTAGACCCTAGGATTATAGTTTTGAAAGAACAGGAGAAGGAATGAGACAGTAAATTCATAGAAGTTAGGGTACAAAACAACAACAGCAAAAGGAAAAGTTAAAGAGAGAAAGTAAAGAGGAGAGGAACATTTGTCTATGTAGCAGGGGCTCGAAGGACTCTGGGAAGGCAGAGTGGCTAGTGTTAGATTTGACTTGTGCAGCTTGCCTGAAGTCAGTCTGACAGTTTCCTGTTATTTTCTCTTAAATCTGTAACTTGGAAGCACGCTTATTATCGTTGTTGCTTGAGGCTGGATTCTATCTTTTTCATAACGCAAGTCAGTGTGAAGGGGTGCGTGGGAAACGGAGAAGGACCAACAGACACTGCTCGAAGATTTGAGCAGGGCTGAGCAATGTGTGGGAAAATGACAGGGAAACTGAAAGATGCCATGAGAAGATGAGAAGCACAGAAGCTCTTGGGAGACATAGAAGCCCTGATGAGGAGGAGGTTCAGGGCGTTGGCCACACAGTGAATTCTGGCCTTACTATGATAGAGCTAAGGGAGTAAAATTGCTTGTTGAAAACGTTTGAAACCAGACAGCAAAAAGCCACTAAACTTGAGGAAACACTGCACATCTATAGCCCTATGTCTGTAATTGCACAGCTCAAGAAGCTTTGAAAACGGATTCTTAGTACAGATTCTCTTCTGCTGGTTCCTGTGAGGAGCGCAGTCGTTCACGCCATCGCTGAAGCAGCGTTGATGCATCAGACTGAGAATGCTGCCTGGGCTTCCTGGTGCGACACAGCTCTGCCCAACACATTCCCAATCAACTCAAAAGATTCTGAATCCTCCAACAACTCTAGGTCTCACTGGGGTTTGGGACAAGAAATTTTCAAACACAGATCTGGGAGGAAAAATAACAGTAAGTGAAAAGAAAAGTATTACCTTCTAATGTGTTCCTAAAGCTGAAATTGGCAGTTTTATCCATGGGGCCAGATTCATACTGCGTCAAACTCAGGCAAAATTCCACATCAGCAGAGGACGGGAGCCTGGAGGTTCTAGCTGCATCATGGCTTCCAGGATTTCGCAGCAAAGGTCCCTCGGGATTTCCATCACATAAAGCTTGGCGGCTGTTGTATTCCTCAAGTCGGCTACAGACAATCTGTGCAAAACATTTGATGGCAAGGGAAGAATTATTACTGCCTGGGAGTCAATGGGAAAAGCTGGAAGGCAGAATTCATCGCTCTGATCTTCAGATGGCCCATCATCAGGTTAGCGCTTTACGATAAATGGCGGGAGAAGCAAACACACTGAAAGTTAGCGAATAAGCTATGGAGCTGAATACCTTGAAAGGGTTTTATGTTTTCATTTACTGCTTCAGAAAATGTCTTAAATGTTCTAGGCCTCACATTTCAATCTGTGATAAAATAACTCCATCATATAAATATTTGGTAAACTTAATTCAAGTATTTGCTAATCACCTATTACATATTTAGCGCTCTGGCTGGTTGTAAGGCAGCAACTTCTCTTTAGATAAGAGTCCGTACACATGGCACAGTCAGCAGCCAACGTGCAGCAAATGGCAGCCTTACTGTCATTAATTGACATTACATTCAGAACTTCAAGGACTTAGACTACTGATGCTTTGTGCTTCCCTGTCATAAAATGTCCAAAATTGCAAAGTTTACATGTTCAAAGTAACTTTCCTGATCCATTCCTTCTTAGAGCATAGCAATTTCTCTGATTCCTTAATATGGGTAATACCAATGTGACTTTTTTGAAAAATTATCCATTTAATTTTTTGTTGCTAGTGTGTATTATTATCATTATTGCATTTGATAAGAAAGAACAATGTGACAGTTTCAAAACATGTTAGTAGTACATTTACAGTATTTGATACAATTCTTACTGTTGTCCTCCTAGTAGTTATACAGAGGACAGGATGTAGACATGATAATTTTTCTAATCATCATTAGTACAAAAAACTTTCTTCTCATTAAACTACGAGAAAGTAGTTGTATACATAATTCAATGTTCCATAATCACAGTGGGTAATTGGCAAAACTGGCAATGATGGAACCTGTTGATTTAAGCCTTTTACAGCTGAGCATACTAATCCAGCTTTACTTTTTATGCCTCATGGTTAGAATTTTCTGCTGAGCGGTTAAGGGCAAGTTAAAGCAAGACCTATATAACAAAATATGTAACTTTGTATCTCCCAAGGTCAGTAAAATCCCCTGAGAATTTACTCTGAAACCATATACAGTGCTTTGTCAAAGTGTTATTAGTGTCAGCCATCTGGATGAGTCATGGCCATTGCTTGACAAATTTGCTCTCTGTGAAAGCCTAAGAGAGTGTTTTTACTCTAGATTCCTCTTCTTAGGTACTCTGTATATCTTCAATCACTTTCCTCTGTAGCCCCATAATTTTCTTGAACACAAAATTTGGGAAACCACTGACTTATAGGATGTTACAACACAGGTCCTCTTATGTCCTGAGTCCTGACTGGCCTTAAAGGGATAGGACCAAAATATTGGCTATGCTTGTAGCCCTTCTTTTTCTCCAGTTTTTGATCTGTAAACTTTTATACTTAACCCTCCAGAAGAAACGCTTAGTGATACTATTATTCTGTAACATAGGTACTTGTGCTTAACATCACTGTCTTCCTGAGTATCAAATATCTTAGACTTGGAATTGGTATTATCTATCAATTATTGATATGCTAGTAAATCTCTATAGAATATGATAAAAGCAGTTACACATTTTTTACAAAGAAATTTAGAAATCTAAGCATATACAAGATTTTAGCCTGTCAATCCTGTGGTATTTTTTCTAGTCTCTTACTCTCATTTAATACCATTTTGTTTTCTTGTAAACTCTTGTAAACCAACCATTTACTTGAGAGAGAGTATATAGCTGTAACTAAAATTACATTAGAATCATCACACATCTAGAAGACCAGAATTATAGGTATTCCAAGCATAGTTTTAGTGTTACACATTGCTATACTCAGTGTGTTAAACCTTTTGGAGGCTCTTAGGACTGTTATCTAATTGATCCTGTACATGATTTAGCTCCTGCCATGTTTCCTATGTCTTCTGCTTACAGTCACTTCATTGTTTAACCTTTGAGTCCTTGATTTCCATTCAACTATATTATGCCTCTCCATTTTTATTTCTTCTTTGGGTTATTAGACTAGGGAAACTATATGATATTTACATATGTGGGTCTGGTTTATTTCACTTATGAGTGTATGTTCAAGATACATGCACTTATACATGAAGTCTTCTAGTCTATCATTCTTTATAGCTGAGTAATATTCCATGTATAAAAATAGCACATCTGTTTGAACCATTCTTAAGATGATGGGCATTTTGGTTGTTTCCAAGATTTGGTTATTACAAATTGTGCTGTTATAAACATAGGTACACAGATATCACTATGATATGATGTTTTCAGTTCATTTTGGAAAATTCCTAGTAGAGGGTTAGCTGGATTGAATGGGACTGCCAGTTCTAGCTTTTTAAAGAGTCTCCACACTGCTCTCTAAAACGTTGCAATAGTCTGCCTGCATTTCCAACAGCAGTGGAGAAGGGTTCCTTTTTCCCAACAGCCTCTCCAACATTTGTTGGAAGATCCAAAAAAACACTACCAAGAAACTTCTAGAATTAATACACAAATTTAGTAGCCTAGTGTGATACAAAGTCAATACAGAAAAGTCAGTAACATTCTTCTACACAGATAACAAACACACTGAGAGAGAAATTAGAGAAATAAGACTTTTCATAGTCACATAAAAGAAAATAAAATACTTGGGAATTAACCTAACTAAAGAAGTAAAAGACCTTTTCAATGAAAATTACAGTACTCTGAAAAAAGAGATCCTAGAGTATTTCAGAAAATGGAAAGATATTTCATGCTCCTGGATGGAAAGAACCAACATTGTAAAGATAGCCATACTCCTTAAATTGTTATACAAATTTAATGTGGTCTTTTTTGTGGGACCGGGGTTCAAACTCACGACCTTGCACTTGCCCAGCAGGCACCTGTGCCTTGGAGCTATCTCCCCAGCTCCCCGTAATTTCTATCAAAATACCATCAACATACCTTATGGACCTGGAGAAATCATTCCTAAAATTTATTTGGAACCAAAAAGACCTAGAATTGCAAAGACAATCTTAGGCAACTAAGACAAGGCTGGAGGCATTGCAATTCCTGATCTAAAATTATACTACAAAGCTACAGTGATAAAATCAGGATGATATTGAAAAAAATAGACTTGAGGATCAATGGAATAGACTAGAAAATGTAGAAGTAAACACAAACACACTTAGCCACCTTATCTTTGACAAAGGGGCCAAACATTTACTGGAAGAAAGATAGCCTCTTTAACAAATGGTGCTGGAAAAACTGGCTCTCCACATGCCGAAAACTAAAACTTGGCCCAGGTCTATCACCATGCACTAAACTAAAGTCAAAATGGATTAAAGATCTAAATATTAAAAGAGAAACATTAAATCTCCTGGAAGAGAAAGTGGGAGAAAATCTTGAAGACATCGGGGTAGACAAGGAGTTCATGGACAAAAATCAAAATGCATGTTTGACACTTGAAAGCATCAACAACTGGGACCTCCTCTGGCTAAGAAGTTTTTTTCACGTCAAAAGAAATTACCAACAGAGTGAAAAGACAACCCACAAATTCTCAAAAGATTTTAACCAGTAAGTATTTAGACAAAGGTCTTCTATCTAGAATTTATAAAGAACTAAAGACCATTAGGGTCCCCAAAATTCAAAGACCCTATCCAGAAAGGGCATCTGAGATGAACACGCACTTCTTAGAAAAAGAAATTCAACAAGCCCATACATTCCTGCAGAAATGCGCCACATCGCTAGCCATTCGTGAAGTGGATGTTTAAAACAAAATCACTTAGACACCATCCCACTCCTGAAAGATTGGCTATCATAAAGAAATCAACCAAATTATCCATTTAAAAATAATAATTCCTCAATTTTGTATTCTTATATTTGATAATCTGAACAATAGTATACAAAATATCAACCATTGTTGAAGTTCTATCATGGGAAAGTTTCATTATTTGTTTAGTAAAATTCTATATCATTCATAATTTTTTTTACTATTAATTATTCTTTAAAGAAGTGAAAAAGACCTGTGGCTCTAATTGAACACTGTGATATAAGCTTTACTTTATTTAAATACAAAGTTCTTCTTTCTACTTTATGAAATAAGCAAACTGAGAACCAAAGAAGGTAAGTGATATTTTCTAGGTTAAATGGAAGTGAGGCTACCACAGCTCAAGTTTTCCAACTCACACTTCAGTGCCTTTTGCCATCTAGGACTCGGTCAGTAGAGTCCAACTTTCAATGCTGTTTAAGCTCATCAGATTAAGTGGAAGAATAGAGCTCTAGACCTACAGGTAGTCCATGGCTGGCTGCAGATCTGACGTGCCTTTGGTTTACATAAAATATGCTTAGAGTCTGGTCAGACCATTAAGGGAAGAGAAAAATAGCTGTATGTAGTACCCTTTTAAAACTATTCTTTTAAGGGCAAAATTTTGAGAAAAAATACATTAACTGATATTAAGTCAAAGTGGAATCACAAATACT
>PVJA010016775.1:0-23076 GCA_004027025.1 Myocastor coypus
GGAGAGGAGAGGAGAGGAGAGGAGAGGAGAGGAGAGGAGAGGAGAGGAGAGGACTCTGCTGTCAGTGCAGTTCAGCTGACAAAAACATCACAAAAGAGGTATGAGCAGACAGAATGCGAGCGTGAGCAGAGCTTTTGCTTTTCCGTGATCTGTCTGGAGGCAGACATCTCACTTCCTGTGCTGAGTCCAGGGCACTCACAGTTGTGTTCCGGAATTAAGGAAAGGGAAGCAGATTCCTGCTGAAGGACAAACTATCACCAAAGCCTAAGCACTGTTCATACCCTGGACAGTTGAAAACATACTCTGAAAGCAGGAAGTTAAGAATCCTGGATCTTGTCAGTTAAGGTCATCAAAATAGACATCAGTTTTATGAAGAGTTTGGGAGCGAGGAAATGCATTCCTTTCTTTTTAATGTTTCCATCTCCTTTGTTGATGAACTATTTCTGCTGCCTTTGAAGTCATGATTCAGATCTCACAGCAAATATAAGCAAACAGAGCAATGTTTATAACATCTGCAGTACTAACTCTGTGATGAGCTTGAGGTACTGTATGTCCACAACTGCCACCTAGCCAGAATGGTTAGGGTCACTGGACCTCTGGATTAAGGGCAGCATATTATTTTTTCCATTGTTTAATAGAGCCAATTTATGTCCTTTCTTTTGTCTTGGGACGTGAATACTCTGAAAATGTATCAGGAACCATGGCCACCTGACTCCTTAATGCTGGGCAGTTCAGATAGATAGATAGATAGATAGATAGATAGATAGATAGATAATAGATCATTAGATAGATGATAGATGATAGATACATAGATAGATAGATAGATAGATAGATAGATAGATAGATAGGTAGATAGATAGATCTCAATGGTATTTAAAGCTGGCCTAGTTAGCCAAGAAGTGGACAGTTTTTAAAAGACTGCTTCCAGTCTTAGGAGGGATATCAGATTAAGACTTAAACAATGAGTTCACAGCAAACATTGCCTCAGAGCTCATAGCTATGAGGGTACAAGAAACATCACATCTGCACCAAAGTCCTCTACTGTCAAGTTGTGAGTGAAGTCCCTAATTGCTTTTATCAGCCTCCATCTAACTAGAGAATCTCTACATGAGTTACACATCAAAGTGATATGTATGGCTAAATGAAAGGATACTCTTATCTGCCTTGTTCTCCCATTTATTCCAGTGGCATCTCCAATCATAAGGAGAAAACAAACTATAATATTTTAGATTTATGATATAAAAATAAAGTTAATAAGGATAGAATACTTTTCATAAATCCCATCAGCTATTATATTTCATGCCATCATAATCATATCTATAAATTTATATATATATATAACTTTTCATGAATCTATTAGGAAATGTACAGAACCTTAAAAGAGTCTAATCTCTTTGAATTGTATTTTAATTCTAGGAGTTTATTCAAAATACATAATGCTAAGCAAAAGCTATGACTAAAATGCTTTTCATCATACTGAAAATTTAAAAATAATCTAATTGCCAAGAGTGAGCATTTGTTTAAAATCATTTTGGTGTATCCATAGAGTTGTATTTTACATAGTCATGGAAAATAAATGTTACAAATGATTGTGTGTAAAATAATGTAAAATAAGAAAACGATAGCTTAAAAGTTGGTTTTATATGGATTAGAAGACCTGGTGTGCTCAATCAGAGATATATCCTTGCACAAACTAAGGATTCATAAATATCTACTAAATATTGAATAATGGAATAAAAATGATATCAAAACTGCAACAAGAGTCAACTGTAATGCTATTATTTTTTCATTGCTTTGCTCCTGTTCTTTGTTTTTCTGTACCTTTTTAATTTCCCATCTTAAATGTCCATCTTAAAAATCAGAATTATTAGGAAAATGTACATTACTACAAGATGGGCAACATTGCCTTGGGTAACCCATCTCACCAAGTGTTTGCTATACTCTTGAGTGTCTTTCTCTTTTCTGTTCTAATTCAAGACTGAGGCTCATTCATATCAATTTTCTTCCCCAGACTTCAGCTACCTCTGTTATATAACCATAATAAATAGTTTTACTTATTTTACCCACTGCGTGAAAGTATGAGTGACAGATGTCTGGAAAAATATATATTCAGATAATGAAAATATATTTTCTTATGAAAGGGCTGAAATGCAAAGATCTAGAAGACAAAGTATCTGAATAATGTTAAATTAGAATTTTATTTTGCACTAACCATATCTCAGATATGAACCATGGATTTTGTTTTACTGCTTGATAGAATAATTTCACTAGGTTTTCATTATCTTTAATATCATTTTTCTCAATTGGATTTTGTCCAAGAACTGATATAATTTGCTGGGAAATTTTCACCTAAGCTTCCATCCTTTTTAATTTGAGTAAGCCATGATTGCTTCTCTCTATCATAAGGAAAATGGCAAAGCAAGGAGAAAGCTGAATCATTACACCTTAGAAGAAACCTAAGGGAAAAACTGCAGAGTGAAGAGGTCCTCAGCTGGTTCTCAATTATTTTGTGGTTCAGAGAAAGGGTAACCGAGGTGTTCTCCATTCTGATGGGAGAATTTTGTTTTTCTTTTTTTTTTCTTTTTTTTTTTTTTTGTGGGACTGGGGTTGGAACTCACGACTGACCGACCTTGCACTTGACAGGCAGGCACTTGTGCCATGGAGCTATCTCCCCAGCCCCTTCCTTTTTGATATTGCTGAATTTTATTTTGTTTTTGTGATGGAAACTCACATTTCAAAAACAATAGTTTATAGTTTTTAACTTTGGAACACACAAATATAGAACACACAAAGAAGAAACTGTTTCTGATTATTAAATCTTTTGCAAAAGCACACAAAACCTCACTGAAGGTTAAATGGAGTTCCCAGTTTGAGCAGACACTTACAGAACACAAATCACTAATTCAACATATTGCATGGAACCCATATACCACAAATATATTAGTAAGGGAAACAGGTGAATTTTCCTTTCCAAACATGTCCCACAGGCAGGGAAATGCTAGCTCTGAATCCAAGAATAATGTGCAATGAGACTGCAGGACAAATAAGACTACACTTATCCAGCCCTTTATTTTACAAAAGATAAATATTAAACGAAAAGACCTTCATCTCTTAGGATTGAACAGAAGATTCATTAGGATAATGGATGGAAGGAAGGATGGACGGATGGATGGATGGATGGATGGATGGATGGATGGATGGACAGATAAGTGATGTACAAGAAGGAGTTGTTTTATATAGCTTTGGTGGCTTATTAAATAAAATTGAAGTCCACAGGATAGACAACCAATCAGGAAAGAAGAAGAAACTAACTGTTTAGAAGCGGTCACAAAGAGAAGCTCAAATGCCCACCAAATCTCCCCAAGCAGGAGCTCTGCACTTGAATTCTCTGAGCTGAGGAAAGATTTAAAGAACTTTTGAAACAGCTCACCTAGCCTACAATCATCTGATCTCTCCTGCTTTTGATTACTTTAAAGTCAGCTGATAAGTCTTAATTTCCTGTAAAACAAAACAAAACAAAACAAAATTTCACAGCATCACTTCGATTAGTGAGTGACTGAATAACCAGGATCTCCAGTTTAGCCTTCCTCCACTGACACAATAAAAGCCAATGGCATGCACAGCCACTTGTGGTCTGACCTCATATAGCTGTCAAGTGCCCAGGCTGGATTGGGTACCAGTTCCCTGATTGCTCAGGTAATTTTGTAATGGACTGAACTAATAGCATATTCTGTAATGGGCAGAACCATCCTTACCATGCTCTGGAAGACATCTCCAATAGTAAAGTTATTCTTTCAATATGTACCACCATCTCTCAAAAAATTCCAAGATTATAAGGTGAATTACAATTGTTAGAATCCCTATAAATTTAAATATATTTTAATCATGATCATTTGTTCAGTGTTGATTTACAGGCAGGGTCAATCTGACTAGAAGTTTTAGGACTTGGAATATAAGATTATTTTCCAACGAAAAACTAAGTTAATGTATATAATTTATTGAAATTATATTAGAAAGCAACTCAATGATAATTCCTTTCACTATATTCATTTCAGTAGTGACTTAGCAAAGGAAATGTAAATTAACAGACATGAAGAATATAATGAAATATATTAATTTTGTAGAAAATGGGTGTTTCAACTATAGTACACAAAACAAACTATGTTACTGATTAAACCCATGCATAACATTGCCTAAGATGAATTTTAATAATGTAGCAAACTGCCTGAAAATCATAAAGAAATAAGCAATCCTTTGGAATATTCATGCAAATTTGGAAAAATATGCTTAGTCTTGTTAGGCAAGTTAATTTTATTCCTAACTCTAAGTGACAAATGTGTATGTTAATTTCTAGTGATGACAATGTCTGTTCTTGTGGAGCTATTTTACCTTCCCGCTAAAAATGTATAAGAAGTTAACATTTATTTTACCAGCTGTTATGGGTTGTATCTAGTTGCCCGCCCAAAGCCTCATGTAAATCATGGAGCTGTCAAGCTAGTCTGGATCCAGGGGCGGGGCCAAAGGACCAGGGCGGGGCTTGCGGGGGCATGGTAAAGAGAGGTGCAGACCATTAAACTGACAGCAGGCAAAGTCAGAGGGTCCCCCACAAGGTGACGTCTCTCCGTGGTATGGTGCGAATCAACCTGGACACAGCAATGTATTCTCCAGATCTTGCTATGTAATTCAGGCTGCTTTAAATTATAAAACCTCCAGTAACTGTGAGCTAAATAAACCTTTCCTTCCCTAAGCTTCTGTGTCAGATATTTTACCCAGCAACAAGAGAAGAGTAACTAAGACATCAGCTTTGCCAGCATACATTGTCTCATTTCCTGATAACTGCCATTTTTTTTTGACAGTAAGACGAAATCGTAGTGTGTTCTTAATTTTTATTTTTCTTATGGCTAGAGATGTAGGAAACTTTGTCCTGTGATTATGAGCAGTTCACATTTCCTCTTTTGGGAAGTATCTATTCATCTATGCGGCCCTTTTTTTTTTTTTCACTGATTTTTTCTTTGATCAGGAGCCCAATTCTTTTGAGCTCTTTATATATTCTGGACACTAGTCCTCTGTCGAAGGTGTAGCTGCCAACATATTTTGCCATCATGTGGCTGTCTCTTAACTGTTTTTTGTTTGCTCTGTTCCCATGTGTTGACTCGCAGTGTTATTTCCTGTGCAACCGGAGTTCTGTTCAGAAAGTCCTTGTCTGCTATGTTTACAAGAGGGTTACATATTTATTTAAGTATGTCTGTTTTAAGTATGTTTAATATGTTTGACACGTTTTGATTTTAGTTTAACACACACTGAAAGGTATGAGTCTAACTTGAGTCTCCTGTCTGTGTAAAGCCAGTTTTCCCAGTGCCATTTACTAAAGTGGCCATCTTCCCCCTCAAGTATGTTTTTGGTTCCTTTACCAAAAGTGACCATGCCTCTGGGGTTATTTCTGCATCATCTATTCTGTATAGCATGCACTAAGATGAGCAAAAGTAAGAATGTTGATAGTAATACTTTATTGTCCTTTAATAAAGAGCATTCCTCTAGTCTTTAAATGTTATTAATTTGGGGCATGATAAACATAGTGGATATGAAGTCTTCACTCTGTTGATGTATGCATTCTTAGAATATGACAGATGCAGTGTTGTAAATTCCTGTTTACATTTATTTTAGCCAAAATATAATGCTTTATATTCCTTCCAGTTTAAAATTCCAAATGTTAATAGCCTACCAAAAAATGAAAGGTTTAAAACTATAATTACTTTTTAATAATTAAATAAAGTTAGACAGGTGGCAAAAAAATATTCCTGATTTATTTATGCTGGTGTGGTGATGTACACTGTGATCCCAGAATGTGGTGGGCTGGGGCAAGAGGATTTCTTGTCAATTCAAGGCCTGCCTGGATTACATAACTGGTTTTAAGGTGAGCCTGAACTACAGAGGAAGATCCAGCCTTAAAAAATATCAAACAAAAAATTGTATATGCTTTTAAATGACTACTTTAAGATACAACAACACATAAAAGTGAACTGAAGGTCATTATTATCTTATTAGCAGTAGTGATATTTTCAATCTATTTCATTTCCTCCATTTGTGCTTATGTATGCTTTTTTTCCCAAGCTCTACTTCATATTACTCTCCAAGCCCCTTCCACAAAAATGACAGATAGTCCCACCCATGATTTGAGTGCTTCAACTCCTTCTTTAAAACTCTATTTAAGGTTTTTTTGAGTTTATTGATCAGAAAATTACTTCTTTATACAGTGACAGTTTGGTAAGGAAACTGAGGCTCTTCTCTTTTGTAGTATTTTTAAGACAGAATCTCATTTTCTGGTTCATGCTGGCCTTGAAATCACTATGCAGACCAGGCTGGCAGTCAGCTCCGCAAAATCACTATGCAGACCAGGCTTGCAGTCAGCTCCGCACTACCCTCCCACCTCAGCCTCCTGAGTGCTGGGATTACAGGCATGTACTACCAACCTCAGCTCCTCCTCTACTCTTGATAAAATTTCTGTTGTTACACTCTGTGTAGTTTGCCCCTGTCAGGCTGGCAATTTGGGTGAGACTTGTTCCCAGCAAATAGCCCCAAGAATGGTGGTCATTCCAGAAGAGAAGTTTTATTTTGATTGGCTATTGCATTTTTAGTCTGTTATGGCTCCCTATTCCCATATAGGAGGATAAGTTATTTGAGCCAAACAATACAATGAGGTTTGGAAACAATTGGCTTTCATGTGCTCAATCATGTTCTTTTCTTATCCATTTTTTTTTTTTTTAGAAAATTATGAAAATCAAGCCAATTCCTTCTTTTTCAATACTATGTAGTTCCCCAAGCCTCATGGAAAAGACAGCTTGGGTTGAATTTTTTTTCAATTTCTACTTGTGAAGAGAAAGGGCTGTTTGTATAAATCTAGCATATATATTTGTCCAAGAATTCATAAATGTGTTTTGAGTATTAGTGGAAAATAGTATTTCACAGGGTGGGCATTGTCTTCTAGTTTTAGTGTTTCAAGTTCAGAACTGCTAGTCTGATAGCCATAAACCAAACATAGTCAGCTACAAAGCAAGTAACTGAGGGGAGCTATTCTCTGGGCAATTTCATCCTCCCTGTGTGTAAACATTTGCAAACATGAATGATTTTCATCTCTGCAGATACCCTTGAGTGGTTTGTCTGTTCTTCCCTCATTTTTATACAAGCAAGAAGTTTCTTTGGTAAACCTTTCATAAAGTCAGATGGCTGATGCTACAGCTGAAGACCTTACTGTGCATAAAGAGGCCTGGTATAGAATATAAATAAAAATAACTCCCATTATAATTAGTGTCACTTCCTCTGCTTCAGCAGTGGCAAAATGTACTTCTAATCGTATGTTCATTCCAAATATAAAAATGAACAAAATTGGAATAGTTATCTTTTTACAGCTCCTTATCAGGGGCCCTGGCCTAGGACCACCAATCTACTACCCATGATTACAATGACAAAATAAGACACAGACAAGGTACATTTTAGTTACTAAGGGAACCAGATATTCAAAGTCAAAGTAGGACTAAGCCCCTGAGTTTCCAGTGTCTCCAGTGTCTGTTAGGTACCCAGCTTGACAGGGTGGTGCTGGTGGGCTGCAGGGAGTAGAGGGGGTGAATGGCTGGTGCAGGTGAGCCTTATGAGTTAGAGAAGCAAAGCATTCTTCAGAAGAGCCCACAGAAATGAAGTGAGTTCTGGTTAACAAGAAACCTGTTTATCTGCTAAATGCAACTACTGAGTTGGGGAAGGAACTTGGATGAAAGCCACCAAGTCCTCAGCTGCTAGGACACCCACCTTGAGGCATCAGAACTCTGGCTTGGTCTCAGCTCTGACCACTGGCCTGGGGAACCGACTCTGTCCACATGCCCGCTGCAGCCCACTCCACAACTCACAAGCCCCGGACAGACACTCAATTTACCTTAGGCCAATTGATTGATATCAGTCACTGCCTGCTCTGCATTGTCAAACTCAACCTCACCAGTTCCCCCTTTTCTCTTTTGAAGCTGAAGCAGTTATACCCCCATAAGTGAGAGCTGCATAGCATGTAGAAGTTGGTTGGTTGCAATTCCTCTATGGCACATGAAGTAGCCAGTAAGGCCATCAAAGCAAGTATAGTTTTATCTGGTGGGGGTGGCAGCCCCTAATGATGACAGCCTGTCATCTCCCTAGCCTCATCTACCTTTGCTTTCATGTCTTCCCAGTGGGTGGTATAACCAGTGTTGCAGGTAATAAAAGAAAAGTAGGAGATAATAACATATTTCAAATTCACCAAATAGATATTTAGTATGAATTATTATTATTTCTCTTGATTTTATTTAATTCTGATTTAGGAACAACAAATAGTTATTAATTTAATATCAATCTTATAACTATATGTATTTTCCAAATAAAGTAACTCTTGATGTTGCTTTCTTTTACGAGAATATTATGTTTAGACTTACATTTGACTTACATTAGACTTACATTTGACTGAAATTTAACTTCAGATTTTTGAAAATACTAAAAGAAGTTTTGTGATTTTTAAAAAGAGATAATAATATGGTTAATTTCTCATGTTTCTCAGCATTACATAGAAAAATTGTCTAGTGCTACATGGCATGGTAGCCTGAAAACACCTGTTCTAGCTGCAATTGCAAGCACAGTTTCCTTTCACATAGCAGCAGAAGATCAGGAATATTTATAACAAATATAGAGTATTAGTAAGGTATCTGAGAACCAAAGTAGTGGCTGGTCTTTTTGTCCAATTATTTTATGGTTTTTATTTTGAAGCTTTCATTTGATCACTATGCTATACAGTCCCTAAAATGAGCCTACAATTTATTTATCCTTTTCTTTTTATTTCTTTTTGTTTTTTATGTAGGACAGGATCTATAGGGTCTTCAGGGTTTCATGACATAAATCAAACTCATAGTGATTCTTCTGTTTTCAGCCTCCCAACTGCTGGGATTACAGGTGCATGCCACCCAATCCAGTGTCAATCATCATCTCAGTGCGACCCAGGGATGGGGTTGGCTCCGCATGCCAGGGATCGAGCCCCTGCCCCTGCTGCTGAGCTCTACCTATGCAGGCATTTTAGTATGCTGAGCTATCTGGTGAGCTCTTTGTGTGTGTGTCTGTGTGTGTGTGTGTGTGTGTTTGTGTGTGTGTGTGTGTGTGTGTGTGTGTGTGTGTAGGGTCTCACTAAGCAGCTTGGATTTGTAGTGATCCCCCTGATTTCTGCCTCCCTAGTGCTGAGATTACAGACATGTGCCACTGCACCCAAACTTATTAATTTATCTTATCTGAAAAAAAATAGGTTTTAGTCACCCTTACATGCTCAGTAATCATTTTAGATACTTGTTAGACTTTAAACTTTGTTTGTTTTTTTCCAGATATTTAAAAAGCATTGACTATGCAAGCAACAGTCGTTGCCTTGGGTAGTATAATCTTCAGAGAATTATATGCTCAATAATTTAATGTGTCACTACAGCAAAATAAGCAGTTCTTACCAGATTTAACTATTGTTTTTGTCCATCATAAGCTTATGTTGGAAACTTTGTGAGAACACCGCTAGGTAACAACATAGACCTTTAATACATAGTTCAAGTTATTGACTTTTCCCATTGAGGCTAACAGATCTTACAGATGCAACTATTTTAAAAGAAGAAAATTTTCATTCAAAAATATGAATTATACAGTAGTTTTACTGAGGCTTTATTGCTAATGCACATGAGGTTCAGAACCATAATGACAATATTGGGCACTTAAGTCATTAGGCTGTCATATTACAGCAAAATTATTTGTACTATATAATCATTGTTTCCTTTTTTATATTGCACAGATCTAAGTCTAGTTCATCTATCTTTGCCATTAAGGTACTGCTTTACCATAGTAAATACCTACTTTTTAAGGATGATTTGAGTATCAAGTCATGTTTATTAGATCCTTGTTTCTCTAAAGCTGGAAAACATGATAGAGAGAAGTTTTTAACCTGCCTTGTGGCCCAATGGCTAATGATGGATCTCTTCATGGTGTCAGTTACTTTATAAAGCAGCAATGTACACACTAAACCTTCTAAAAGAATTTAAACACATTTTTTCTTTTCTTTTTTCCCAGCAACATTAACATTTTGCTCATATTATTTAAGATAGGTACTTTTTTAAAAAGTGAAATTGTCTTTATTTCCAGCTTTCCTTTTAGGAAATTTTAGAGATCGATGTATTCACATGACCTTGGGTGATTATGAGCAATAATAACAAAATAATTTGGGGGAAAGCTAAAGTTGAGCCTGAAAACTTTGGTTGCAAATAATTGGTAAATGTTACAGTTTTGATTTCAAGACTTGCTTCCATATTTTCTTAAACTTTTTGGAATGGCATGTCACTACAATCATTCACCTAGTCAAATAGCTTTCTTAGAATCTTTCCTGATTATATAATGTGCTTGAATGCTTTCTATGTAGGGATCCCAGAACAACAGAGCTCATCTGCTATGAGTTCTGGGTAAGTGCATATGTGTGTGAGCTACGTAAAGATTGGCTAATGTACACACTTGAGTGAATTAGGTTTGGTTGAAATTATGTGAGTTGATAATGTACTGGCAAATGGCTCACAAGTCAAGTCAATAATATCTTCAAAGCATCACCTCAGCGAGTCATCTGAATATATAGAGGTGAAGAGCAAAGGTCAGGGTCCGACTTGGAAACAGCACAACTTGTTCTGTGGTTCTTTCACACTATGTCTGATTGTGTGTTTCTCCAAATTCTCTTCCTAGAACAAAGTAATATTAGCTGTTGGAATGTACTGTAACCAAGACTGAACCTATTTGTTCCTGCATTCAAACACTCATCTGAAACTAGCCTTTTGTGGGAATTTAATTTGTTTACCTTACTACATATGCTCAAAATGAAATAATATTTAATAGGGGCAAAGATGAGATAGGCAATGCTACCTTGAAACACCTAAGAGCCCTGTTTGCTGAGACCAGGCTTCACAAACTGTAAACGTTAAGTCCCCTGGGAAACAGTCCAGTCATTTTTTCAGAGATATTGTAAAGTTAGGAATAAATACTAGCATGTGTGAAATTGTATAGGGAGGGTGCCATAACATAGCAACATTCAAAAACAGGCCTAATTATTTCAGATAAATAAATTTTAATTTACATGTGCTACTCCACAAACTTGGGGTAAAATACAGCTGAATTTGGAATCTTCCTGTCCTGTGTTCTCAGCCCCAGTGAACCATCTCTGCCTGTCTGTTCCAGGGGTCCACATCTGGGTACCAACACATGTAGAAGCTCAGATATGAAACCCAGAAACTTGCTCTAGACTGCACTACACCATTTCAGAGTATCACTAACCTTATGCAATTGGTGAACTAGATTAATTCAAGATATACTTTGGGTGTGATGTATTAGACTTTAAAAACTTAGCACAGGAAGCCAATGTGGTATATCTCAATAATTCATTCTTTACTGCATATGAAAATAATCATGCTTTGGATTAAATCAAATGCAATAGCAAATTTAACATCCATTGGTTGTTTTGACCCCTTTGAATATAAATACTAGAAAATTTTAAGACATGGTTGTTGTACTGGACAGTATTGGTCTAGGAAGTGCATAACCTCTGCTGTGGACTGGGTTTTCTCCAGGGATCAGTCTCTTTGTGCCTCTCTCTCTATCTTCCTCCCACACTTACCCCGGGATGATGGAGCAACTGTGTTTACTTCTTCATCAGCATTATTGTCATTGTTTATCCTCTCTCTCTCCCTCCCTCCCTCCCTCTCTCCCTCCTGTAATACTAGAGAAAAATCCAAGAAGACTAAAATATATGTCCAGCCCTATGTTGTACTATTTTTTACTTTCAGACACAGTCTTACTATACTGTCCAGGCTGGGCTCAAACTTACAGCAATCCTGTCTCAGGCTCCCAGAGAGCCAGAATTATGTGTCACCATGCCAAGTTAAGATATGTTTTTATTTTTAATGATGTTCTCCTTCATTTCTTATTCAATTTCTTTCCAGAAAATGTTACTCAGAATAATTTTAATGATCTGTAGATAAATAAGTAAATTTAAAAGTTAAAGGAATTCAGGGCTAAGGAAATACCTCAGTGGTCTATACACCTGCCTGGAAAGCACAAAGACCTTGTTTGGATCTCTACTGCAGGCTGTGCTGGCCACCTAAACCAGTCATAGTGGTACATACCTGTAATCCTGGCACTGGGGAGGCTGAGACAGGAGGATCACTATGAGTCCAAGATGCATAGTAAGAACCTGTACCAAATAAATAAATAGAAGACTAACAAATATTTTTTTTAAAAAAATGGATTCAGTTTTTAATGAGGTAAAGATGATTTTGCTTATTCATACCTATAAATAAATAAACAAAATTGGAAATGTACATTAGATACTGAGAAGGTAAAGTAACTATTTAAAGTGAACGAACAACTGGGAAGAAGGAAAAGAAGAAAAAAGGAAAAAGGAATAGATAGATAGATAGATAGATAGATAGATAGATAGATATCTGTATATATAGAGGATAGCTTAAATAATAGTAACTCTAGCTTTTACTGGTCTATTAAAACAAACAGTTGATACTTAAGTTTTTTTTTTAATTTTTTGACAACTTTTGTATGCTTATACCTTGTAATCTGATTAACTATTGTGAAAACAACAATGTGCAATATAACAACCTCTGTTGAATTCCTATGATTTTTTTGGTGAAATTCTGTATTTTTTTATTTTTATGTATTTAGTACAAGATCTATAGGGTCTCACTACATAGATAGAATGCATAGTGATCCTCCTGTTTTCAGCATCTCAAGTACTGGGATTGCAGGTGCGCACTGCCACACATACTCTTAATCTCTTTGTGGTGCGCCCTGGGGTGGGACCTGAACAGCACACCAAGGATTAAACTGTGAGCCCTGTACCTGCCTAAGCAAGCACTTTAGTCTATCTGGCCTGCCCTCAATCTTTTGTAATGCTGTCTTTTAAATTATTTTTTATTTTCTTTAAAATTATATATATATATATATATATATATATATATATATATATATATATATATATATATATATATCTCCAGCGTGGAGCAGTACTGACAAGTACGGCCAATCCTACCCAATTCTACTGACCAACCAGCATGAACACTTCCATTAGGGGGACACCCCTTGCCCCACCAGTCAGTTGGTCATGGGTGAAGCTGCTGTTAAGTCTTTCCACACAGTGATGCAGCCCAAGGAAAAGTTCTTCCACTGACAACAGCCTCATCCCTGCCCTTCTCACAACTCAGCTCCTCAGATCACTGGATTCTTCCCAGAACTGACGTTACCTCTGCAATTACTCAAGTGTTAAGGATATTTGGAAACATTTTAATAAGTAAAATTGTTTTAGTTGTGACTATTAAAGCACACATATGTGTGCCCTCAGGCAGCGTGACCTGGTTTGTGCCTCTGATAGAGTTCTGCTAACATGGATATTACCTCAGGTAATATTCCTGCCCTTTTTATCCATGTAAATGTCTTGCTGACACAGCATTTGACCCTTACAACACTGTGTGAAGATCCTTCCATCCCTGTTATGCAGCTGAAAAAATTGGGATCCAGGAACCTTAAGTCACATATTGCCCTAAGTGCTAGAACTGGAATTCAAAATCAGATCTCCAAGACAAAGGCCAGTGCACTTTTTGTTACAGACCTTGCTCAGACACCACTCAATTATTAATTTCTCTTCAGTGACCATGATCTCCATTCCAGACTCCAGGCAAGTGTAGGCAACACCACTGACATGCAGACTTACCTTACCCCACCTTCAGTCTTGACTTTCTTGTGCATCCAACAGCAATTTATTTCACACATCGCAAAACTGGCAAAAAGAAAACCATTTTAGCAAACTGTCACATGGCCCCAAGCAATTCTCAGCTGGCCAATCGCTCACCACGCAGCAGCTAAGTTCAGCTTGCCCTGAAGGGCCACCTTGACTCAGGACTCCGCTTCTCCCTTCCTAGGCCACTTCAAGGATATGTTGGCAGGAATGTTTTCTGATTAGGTCCACAGATGACCTGTTTTTTGTTTGTTCATTTCTGAAATACCATAGAGTATAAATAGTTAAACTTTGTTTGCTGACCAATGTAAGACAGTATCTTCAGGTAGACATTTCCTAGCTGCACTACTTGGAAAGAATGGAAAAAGAGGCAGACCTACCAGGGCATTTCCCTTGTACTCCTGGTTCTGTTTTGACAGTCTGAAGGATTAAAGTGTAATGATGACAGTAGTTCTTATTATTACCTAAGTCTTACTGTGTCTTTCTTGCCAATCCCGATGTCCCTGTTGGAATAAATGCTGTTGACTGCATCTGTTGTGTTATTTAACATAGAGCTTTAACTCAAAATGAGGATGTAAATATGAAGCCTCATTTTGAGTTCTCTTAATGTTTCCTACCATATTTTAGAAATAAATCTCAAATGCCTTTTTGCTAAGTGCATTTTTCATTCAATTTTAAGCCTATGTGTGTTTTAAAGGTCATTTAATCCGTGCATTTCCAATTCCTCTGCTCTTAAATCAGCCCTGTGCTACTTTATGTAAGAGGTACTTAATGTCTCAAGAAGCTTTTGGAGGCCTTTAAAATCCAAATACGTTTTTCCCCAAGACCAAGAGTTCCATTTTGTGAAGAATAAACAAGCCTGACGAAGACCAAGATTACAGCTGGTTCGGTAGTCCAAAAGTTCGAATTTCAGAAGGGCTGGAACTTGGTGACAAGCATTTTCCCCACTGTAGCTCAATCTTCTCAATTCCCTCCCAGTGTGGGGTGAAACACATGGAAAGGATCACCAGCAGAGCACTTGTGCAAGTGGCTTCTGCATCTGGAGGGTATCCTGGCAGTTGGCAACAGAGCCGTCTTCCCCTGGGAAGTGGTAAGGCTCAAAACCCCAAATAATAATAATCTATTACAGATTGGAGGTTAACAAAAATTAGAGTAAAGAATGATAGCAAAACACTTAGCAGTGCTACATGTCAAAAGAAAGGCTACTATAGCTCCCCCACCTTGGGTAATGTATTTTTCATAATAGTATGCATAATTATGTATACAAATTTAAATATATTTCCATTTTATATTCAAAATTCTCCAAATGTGTAGAACAAAGCTAAATTAATTTTTGTCAATAAATGCATTAAGATTCTAATCCAAAAGTCTAGGTTACTGGGAGAATCTGTTCAGCAGTGGGCAACTGGAGCAACAGAGCTTGCTGGTTGTGCTGGAACATTCTTCTGGATTTAAGTGCAGCTTTTCTAATAAGGAAAATCTGGGAGGCATAAGGAGGTGCTGACAAAAAAGCTGAGATGGAGGCTACAAAATTTTGATGAAGACTTTACTATGCTTCCTACTAACTTGCTGGCCTTGGGCAAGTGACTTAGTATATTGAGTGTCTTCTTCCCCATCTCCAGAGCTGGAAGCATTTATGCTGTGTTCTCTTAAGTTCTTTCCAGATTTCACATTTCATGTTACTGAGACACCAGTGTAAACTGTGCCCAAGAATGGGGTTATCTGATGGTCAGAAACCAAAAAAGCTTGGCAATTTGATTACAATTAACTCCTTTAGGAAAATAAATAGAATATTTGGGATAACACTTGGGTTTTGGCAGCAAGTAACACTCTCATCATGATTTTTCATGGAAGGAAGATTTCATCTAAAATGGTGACTAGAAAGCAGGAAACAGTTTCGCTTGTCAAAGACAAGGCCACCCCATCTCCATACAGGACTCCAGGAAGATTTCAAACTGGACAACTATTAGAATACCATGTAGCCAGAGCACAAGTGTCCACATACTATAGTCTTTCTGGGCTTTGTCTTGGTATTTTTTTTTTTTTTCTCCTTTAGAGATGTATGTTATGAATTATGATCACTGCAGTGGAGCCAAGTATTCACTGGGCTCCAACTAGATCTTTGTTTAGCGAGCATAAGCTCCCTGCCAGCTGCAAACTGCAGCTGTCTGTCAGCATTTGTGAGGACAAACCACCCTGCTTTGCCTGATCACTTAGCGGAGAGGATGGACTGCGTCCTCAGATCTGCTCAGCGCTTGCTCTTTTGCATCTTCAGTACACTTCCTGTGGGGGAGGGAGCCTGTGTTTCACACACACATTTTGAAGCAAATAGCTTGAAGTGTCTGTCAAAAAGGTGCTCCTAATAGAGGGTGCTGTCCCAACGAAACTATTTTCTGAAAGACTAACTGACTATAGCCTAACATTTCCTGGTCTCCGATGTTCTGAAAAAAGCAAGGGAGGTTACCACTCTGACAACCAGCCATGCCTCCAGACCCAGTGAGCTCTAAGACAAGTGTCAAGAGGATGGCCCAAGGCCAGGTGTCTGTCTGGCAGCTAAGGAATGTGGGGGCGAGGCCACAGCAAAGGGCCCAGACTGGGGTATGAGCCCAGTCATTCTCCCGGGACACAGGGCAAAATGAGTCAAGACTGAAATGAATCCTTATCTCAGAAGAAACCCTCATCCAGCATGTCCAAGTAACTAGGAATTCTGAGGCTTGCGAAGGTGCTTTGAAGGATGAGACATTTCGCTTCATGGGAATTTAGCTACCTTTTAAGCAGTTTTAGTCTTTCAATTTTCAGCCATGTTTAGATTAAGAGAGAAGCTAGAAGCTGGCAACCACACCAGAGTGAATTAAAACATTTATAGATTTAGTTAAAAGTCGATCCTGTTTACAGCATCGGCATGAGTCATGGGAGCTATAAGGATCATTTTAGGGGGGCAGCTGTTTTAGGGATACAGTGAGAGTTACTCTAAAGTTTTAGGTTACCCTGCTGTTTCTAGATATTTGCACTCAGCAAACTGAGTTTTTTTAAGAATAAAACTATAGCTGAGGTTTCTTTGGGCTCTAGGCTATTCATAGCACTGTGCAGGAAGCCTGAGGCATGCTCAGTCAGTATTAGTAGAAA
The DNA here is from genome assembly GCA_004027025.1 of Myocastor coypus. Taxonomy (NCBI): domain Eukaryota; kingdom Metazoa; phylum Chordata; class Mammalia; order Rodentia; family Myocastoridae; genus Myocastor; species Myocastor coypus. The sequence goes on from PVJA010016775.1 coordinate 16,937, forward strand.
GGATGTTTTGGACTTTGTTTAATAATATTTTCAAGTCAATAACAAATAAATCTGGAATTCTTCACAATCATGAGGGTACTGTAAGAACTGTTCTTTGTTATATAAGAGTATTGTTTCAGTAAGACACGTGCCCTCTTGGGAAGAAAGAAACAATGCAAATTTAAATTTCAAGAAAAAAAAAAACAAACTGTACAATATGTAGCATATGCCAAAAGTTGGCTCAAGTCATTCAGAGAAAATATTCTACAGTTTGGGAAAAGACAGATCTGTGTGTGTGTGTGTGTGTGTGTGTGTGTATGTGTGTGTGTGTGTGTGTGTAATGTGTGTGTGTGTGTTCAAGATTATGTATGTTTATGAGAGGGAGATCAGTGACCCAAACATAAACACTTCCTTTCCCACCACTTAAACACATCCACAACACTTAAAATAGTTTCTTTTAGGAGGAGAAACCATGAGAATCACGCAGTCGTTAAGTAATGGCAAAGCTCTGTTAGTCCGTGATCTTTCACTAGTCACGAGGATTGTAAAATAAAAACAAAGACTCAGCAAGGAATCAACATTTTCCAAAGGAAGAGCGACTTACAGCAAGAGAGTATTTGGGTTGCTAAGTGCCTTCACTTCTCTGTGTTGCCGCTTGCTGCTGCACTCTTCAGAAACCTTTTTGCTGGATGTGTTATGTCCGAGGAGCTTGGGTGTTATGCTAAACAGAGAGGAAGGCTGCAATAATGTATTTCGGTTAGGAAGAAGCACTTGAAAGAAATTGGTTTTACTACACACATGATGTGAGTCAATCAATAGTGGTTTAGCCTGACAAGCACAGTCAATATCCATTGTCACAGTTCAGAAACTCTTTAATGGATAGTTCTTCAAAACCCAATGATTTGAACACATGTTCAAAGTCTTGAAATTCACTCTACCTGGCAGAAATTAATTGCAGGTAATGCTTAAGGTTGTATCCAAGAATGTTTCATTAACTGAGAGAAAAATAAGTCAATTTAAATACATTTATACATGTATGGAGAGAGAGATATTAAATGCAGTGGCTAAGGGTATAATCAAATAATACAAAAATGCATAAGGAATGCTAAGGAAATCTTGAAAAATGTGAGGCTCTGGGTTGAGGATTAGGAGGGGCTGCTTACTACACCTCTTCTGTTTACTTAGTGATTATTTCTCTAATGGTAATGATAGACACCTTTTGTAACTTTAGGATTAATAACAATTATTACAACTTACTGCACCTTTACTACATATTAGTCATTTTGCTAGATTTTCTGTATCAATCAGAACATTTAAATTATGCAGCAATCTTTCAGATTATGGATCTTTATCATCTGAATAAATACATTGACCCTCTTCTTAATATCTGTTTATTTGCTTTTCAGATGTTTCTCAAACTACTTGTACCCTTCATATATGTTTTATGGAGTCTTGATTCAGATTTTATGCTTAAAAATTAAGGATGCCTGCTAGTATAATATTTTCTAAAAATGCATTGTTACACTAATAGGACCAGAAGTTTACAGCCTTAAATAAAAAGCTTCACAGGTATCATATATTACTTCACTTTACAACTGATAAAATGTGTTTGCATGATGTCACAAATAAACAAATTTGCAAATAGCATATTCTGATGGCTTTCACTACAGATGTGTATATGGAAAGAAGATTTCAATACTACCTGATTCAAATACCGCCAAACTAGCTAAAGCCTTGAGTCAATATATTAACTTTGAAATATGCAATAATTTTAAACATGAATTTTCATTCTCCAAGTTTACTTATTATTTCACAGAAATGCAAGTATTATGTTGTGCTAGTCCTACCCGTGGGCATGCTGAGCTGGTGATGGAGCCTGAGCATGGTGGCTCACACCTATAATCCTAGCATTAGGGAGGCAGAAATCAGGGAAATCATTATGAGTCTGAGTTGCATAGTGAGACCCTGCATACACACACACACACACACACACACACACATACCCTTAAAGAAAAGAAAAAGAAATACAAGTATTAATTTCTTAGGATTTTGCTATGTTTATTCTGCTATGGTGAAATTATTCCAACAATGATGTATTTTGATTTTTCTTCCTTTCTCTATGGTCTGATGTTTGTCTTCTACATAAGGCTTTTGTCATTTGATTTGACTGTGGCCTGTTTCCTATCACTAGTAGAGTACCCACTCCTGTGTTTAATCTACCATCTTTCCTCATGGAAAACATATTTCTACTTCAAAATTCCCTTTGTCTAGATTAATATTCTATGTTATTTTTTTCTCAGTAATTTTCTTTCACAAAACAGCCACTGCCTTAGCTCAGTAACCACTTACTTTATGTAGCATATTCATCAAAGTTCTGAGCTGCTCTCAGGTGACACAGTTTTACTGACACTATATCAAATGGTGAGAAGCCAAGAGAATTTATCTAGTCAATAGAAAAATGACTTAATGTTCTGAATCTTTATATCCCACACTGTGACTCATGCTACTAGAGGAAAAACTGTCATTGTGATGTTATGAAACACTCAATAGGTTTTTGTTATTTAGGTAGAATTTCCCTTTTGTCTCTACTTCTTTTTGAAAGATGCAGTTTCTGTGAACTTTAGTACAAAGTCTGGATCCTAAAAAGAAAGTGGGTAAACATAAAACATGAAGAAAATTGTGTATAGTGGTATCAGGCTCAATATTTCAATAACTCAAAACCTTGCTGAATACTTTAGTAGTTGAAACAAAACACCCAAACTTACACTGTAGAGACACTACTGTGGTAGACACACCTAAGCACTGTTAGCAGCAACATCAAAATATTAATCCTATACCTAAAAAGACAATGAAGAATTTGGATCATAGACAAGGGAGAGCACTAGAAGTGGAATGCTTGGGTTTATAGTATACCAGAAGTTATCAGGGAATTTCCCTATAGTGGAATGGTAGGAATTTGCCAGTTTCTTTTCTTTTCTCTCTCTCTTTTTTTGTCAATTTTTCATCAATACTAAAAATGTAAGGAATGTAGTGGTAACTGATAAGTTTAACTAAATAACTTAGTCTAGGTACAAATATGAATTTTCATTGCTCCATATGTGTGTAGAGAGCACAAATATGAGTCAGTGAACATATAATGTGTGCACACCCTTCTGTTAAGAATCTAATCATCTCTGTGTTTCTAAAATGTTTAAGTGGGAAGTAAGTGGTTAAAACAATGTGTTGCTATTAAAATGCCCTGCATTCCCTTTTTCTATTATTTCCAGATTTAATCATGATTTGGGTTTCACATAAGTCATTTAAAGTTTCAATAATTTCTTTTCTCAGGCTGTAATTTAGAAGTTGAAAATGTGACTTGGATTTACATTGACCATGTAAAGAAAAAGATATATTAAATGAACAAAAGTAGAGTAAGTCCAAACTTCCCCTTTCATCCCACTCTGAGGCAGGAAGCTTTGTGCATTTCTGTGAACTCTAAGACTTCCTTTTGGAGAAGGCCAAGCAATATCCATGACAGCCCCTTGAATGAATCCAAGCATTGGTGCCCTGGAAAGAATCAGGCAAGAGGCTAACATAAATTTAATACATTTTATTTTTCCTTTCAGTCAATTTTGGGTGAGGTATTCTGAGTTATTTAAGTAACTTAGAAAGTGGAAAAACAGGATAATTCCAAGTATAAGAAGATCATATTAGAAAATGTGATTGGAGACAACGCATTTCTTTGTTATGTAGTGCTTGAGATGGTTTGAGAAGTACTTTGGATAAAGAGCCTGATACAACTTTATTTTATCATTTCTTTGTGAATCTCCTGCTGGGACAGTGCCCCTTGGTAAGATAACTGCATTAAGTAACTGCTGCCAGCTTTCCTAGGATGTCCTCCTAGAGTTGCACAGAAGTGTTGGGGGCTCTTAACTGCTAACAGAACCATTCAGCTCCACCTGAGGTTGATGCCTTTGTAAACTTCACTCTGAAAATGAAAGCAAGCAACCTAGAAAGCTGCTTGTAACATTCCTGATGAGGAATGTTCTCAGCAGCATTTCCAAAATGTTAGCTCTCTCAGGATTTCCAAATTAAAATAATAATAATAATAATAATAACAACAACAACAACAATAATAACATCAACAACCACAGGCAATTGTAACGTAGTCATACCCTGAGAACAGCAGTTTGGCAGGAAAAAGGGTATTTCAAAAGAAGGTCTCTAGCAAGAAAAGTTCTGGCTCTCTTATTAACCAAACTGTAGCATTCTGGAAGATTTGGGGGTTTTCCTTGGTGTTTCCCATACATATCCTTAATAGAATGGTAGGAGATTTTCCTAGTGGCTTCCACTTTGGTCCTAAGTGTAAGAGAAAAAGCACACACAGGGAACACATTACAGCCAGCATTCCTGCCTCCAAAGGTGGTCTTAACATCCTAGGAGCTGTGTAAGGTATAAAACTTGTTTGGGCTAATGCCTATTCTCATGTGTAATGCTATTAACTGAAGATCATCTTAGAAAGCCCACTAACCTCACATTTTAGAATGCCCAGGATTCTAACTCCTGTCTGGTGAGAGCAGCCTTAGCACCAATTAAGTCTCTCAACTGGTTAAGAATATTGCTTAAATCTAATAACGTTGCCTGTGTGTATTGAGACTTAAATTGCATAGTGTTATTCAAGATGCTTAGCTTTTGAAAAATACTCTTATTTGTTTGGTCTTGAGAGAAGAGTAATAGAAAAAAAGAGAGAGAAGAGAAAACCGTAAAAGAAACATAAGAAACTTCTAGAAGACCTAGGAAGATAATACAATTTGGGTTAACTGACTGAAGGTGAAAATATGTAGAATGAAGAGTGATTCTTCCAATCTCCTATGTAAATCAGATTAAATGCTTTGGAATTTAAACCCATATCTTTTTCAGCTCCTTTCAATTTCAAACAAAAAGTTTAAATGGGAATGGAAAAAAAAAAACCTGCTCATTGGCTTAACATAAATCTTTCAACTCAGGGAGCTTTACCCTCAAAAAGTAGTTGAATCTCAGAGGAAAAAGAAAAGGCTGAATTCTATTTTTCATAAATGATGGATTATTGTACCACACTGTGTATTTTCCAGTAAAGTGTCCTTTTATTTGCACTGTGTGATTACAAGTTTCTAAAAGTATGTGTGGGGTCACCCGGGTGCTGTGGGAAAATGGAAGGAACACTGATCTGCTAAGATGAGTAGTGAAACGAGAAGCAAAGTATGTCCTGATTATCATAAGCATGTGTTTAAACTTTGCCTTCCTTAACTGGTTATGTTGTATTTATTTAAAAGAACAATTTGGCAAGTTTTCTCCCTTGACAACAGGAAAGCGTAAACTGTTTTATAAGTTTGGCTGTGAAAACTCAGTTTTGTAAACCACAAGATTCAATGACCTTTATTGCTGTTTTCAGGGTCCTGGTGATGGACCTTGGTTTATAATTATGTGTTTCTTATATTTTTATTTCTATTTATTATATTTTTAGTTAGTAAAGTGATTCCATACATTGTAGCCATGCGTTCACTGAACTTCCACGTAACTCAGAACTACAAGAATAGAAAGAATGAGGGCAAAGTCTTGGTCATTTGATTTCCATGTGAGAATAATTATTTATGGCATCATCAAGTAGAAGGTGGTGCTCTAGTCTCACTCCAAGAAATTCATCATTAGAGGCAACTTTGGAGAGTTTAGCTAAATTAAAAACTGTTATCATATCCAAGACTATGCTAGCCTCTCAAGACATGTGAGAAGATAATAAGATAAAGCACTTAACACATTTCCATTTCCTTTAAAAAGTCAATGCACCTTGCACGTATTTCTCACATGTGGAGCCAGATGGTGGCATTGAAAGCCATAAAATATACATATATATGTGTGTGTGTGTGTGTGTGTGTGTGTGTGTGTGTGTATAATTAAAAATGCTATCACAAGAATATCTAGGGGCTTCCAAAATGGCATAACTCACTACATAATTATTTTCATAATCTAGCATTTATACTCTGTATACATCATATGCATATATTTTAATTTGCAAAGTGCTTTTGAATCACATAATTTTTACTGGCTTTATACTGGCAGAAAAAATACCTTGATTTGCTTTGTATTTCTTTAGATTCTGCCATTGGAAATGACAAGATTTTGAAGTGAAAGTAGAAATAGAGACC
>PVJA010016775.1:23176-42944 GCA_004027025.1 Myocastor coypus
AGACAGGGTCTCACTATGCAGTTCAGGCTGGCCTTGAGCTCACTTTTGTAGCTCAGGCTGGTCTCGAACTCCCACTGATCCACCTGCCACAGCCTCCCGAGTGCTGGGATTACAAGTGTGCGCCACCACGCCCGGCCATGTCTTTGGTTTTATGTTTTTTTTTGTACAGAATCTACAGGGTCTATAGGGTCTCACTACATAGATCGAACTCATAGTGATCTGCCTGTATTCAGCCTCCCAAGAGCTGGGATTACAGGTGCACCACCAGGCTCAATCTCAATCTCATCTCAGCGTACCTCTGGGGGCGAGGCCAGCACAGTATGCTGGATCAAACCCTGGTTGCTGCACTCTGCCTAAGCAGTGAGCCATAGTTTCTTAAAGGATGTCTGCTGGTACTTTAGTCTCTAACATTAGAACCTGGATGGGAACTCACGATAAGAGCTGGAGTAGAATATCCATGTCTGCATCCACAGAACAAAAGCTGACTAGATTTCATATAGGCATAGTATATTAAAATACTCAGAGTAATTCTTCCAACCATACAAATGCAAGACAAATCTGCACGTGTATGTTCCTCTAAATGCAATTTTTGACTGTTCAGATATAGAGAGCACAGTCTGAAGATGGTGCTTTTCAGATAATATAAGATGCTCAGGGAAAATGACCACAAGTGTAGAGCTCTCTGAAAGAAATGGACACTGCTCAAGTTTACACAACTCCTTCCCAGAGCCCCAGGTTTTTGTGCTTTTACCTCATTCCCCTGACTTCAGAACACTGAGGTCTGTGCAACCTATTCTGTATTACAGTAGGCAAGAAACTCACCCTAGAGCAGTGAACCCCAACATTTTAAGGTGTAGGCTCATTTACTCTGTTCACAAAGAAGTGGTTACATACACTTTTATTACTAATTAATTTAATAAATAGTCATTGATGGATAATAGGTCAGATATGTGTATGCTATTAATAAATAGAGATTTGGTTTTGCTTCGCTCAGTTCTTTTAGATTTTCTTCTGTACAATGATAGCCCTTCTACCACCAGTAAAGGAAAACTTAAGCAGATCTTGTAAGTTTTCCAAGCTACTAAGGCAGCAATTCTCAACAGGAATATTTTGTATTCCTCCCAGCGCACATTTGGAACTGGTCAGCGACATATCTGACTGTCATAACTGAGGAAAAGGAGCTACTGGTGCATGGCCAGATGGAGAGAGCTATTCAGTGGCCCGCACAGCTTTACCTGGAGCTCCTGCTGCTACAGAGGCTGGCTGCTCTAAAACTGCAACAGTTGAAACCTTAGAAGTAATAAAGTATTCCGGTTCTTTCGAGCAGCATGCATTCCCTCAGTATAGCATCTACTCCAACTTCCTAATCACCATTTACACTGAATTTAAAATAAAGCTCTACTCTTCCTCCTTTTAGTAGGCTGGCATGATGCTTTCTTCTTCCTCCCCTTCCAAGTTCTAGATTTCCTATCTTGTTAGTTGAAGTTTACATTTGCTTTGTGCTCCAATCTGGAATGCAAAATACCAGGATTTATTCAACTGTAATACTTACCCTACCGTACACCAGTAAGAATTTATTTTAAATACAGCTAGATTCTTTGTAACAATGCCTAAAAAATGCTCCAAATGCTTCTATTTTGTCAACAATTGGGTTAGGACAATGGAGACTTGGTCAAAGTCTACGTAATATCTTATAGACGGACAGCTATTTTCTCAATTAATGATGCACCACTAGTGCCATTACACTCTACTTAATGAAAAGCCAGTACTTACATGTTGTCTCCATCATTGAAATCACAACCATAAACATGGAACTTGATGGTTAGTATATGTTCAACAAGTATTTGTCCAGAAATGAATCTGGCTCACCACTGACTTTGAAGACTAACCTAAAAGGGGCTGGGAGATAGCTCAGTGGAATAAGTGCTTGCCTGGCAAGAGCAAGTTCCTGAGATAAGTCCCTGGTATAGAAAGAAAGAAAGAAAGAAAGAAAGAAAGAAAGAAAGAAAGAAAGAAAGAAAGAGCAAAAGAAAATTAATTTAAGAATATAAAACTAAGGATAGAGGACTGATAAAAACCAGGAGAACATGAGGCAAATTTATGTTCCTAAATTTTACCTACAACTTGTGAAAACTGTACATCATAAGGCGTATGGGAAATATCTGTTGTAGAAAAAGAAATGACTTTGAGTTAACATTTACAAATGACTGACAAAATTATTTGAGGAAACAGAACCTTCAAAAAATCCTGCGTTACTTGAAGATAGAATATAATCAGAATTTTGTGAAATTAACAACACTAAAGTATCCTCCCTCTAATCTTTCTTTACTCTGAATTTAATCATGTGTTTAAAAATAGAGGAGTAAAATTATCTAGATGAAATTAGTATATTAAATATCAGAGAATGAAAGAGGAAATGGATTGTGATTGTACAAAGCCGTTACCACTCCCGTCACACCCTGAGGTGGTATGAGACCCAGTACTTTCCGATGGGTAATTTTACTCAGATGCCCTACCTAGGCGAAGCTATTAATTCAGATAGTTTTTCCGTAAGTACTGGTTTCTACTCATATTTGCATAAAGCAATAATCAGAAAGAGAAATTTACTGAAAACCTCTGACTTTGTTTTAATCTCCAGTGTTCAGACTACATCACAGTGCTTCGGATACAAGTGACAAAAACAGAGTTAAAAGCCGATTGAAGAAGTTTATAACCCGAAGACCTTCGCTGAAGACTCTGCAGGAAAAAGGACTTATTAAAGGTACAAGACATTTCCTACTTGTACTGTGACTGTGATAAGTGAACGATCCTCTGTGTCTGTAGCAAATCAGCCCTAAAAGAATATTTAGGATGTTCCAGTATTCCTTATTAAATTTTCTGCTCTATAATACAGGGAACAATAGTTGTCTAGAAAATGGACTCTGCGATAGTAAAGACAATAGGATGTAAGCATAGGAAAAATATCTAGTTTGGGCATCGAGGATTTGGAAGCACACCACGACCAGAGAGAGAAGAGACAGCAGGCAGACAGAACGCTGGCGTATTCCCACATGCCTGGACAGTCCAGTGTCTACATACCTGTTATCCTAGCATACATAACAACATTAGTCCTCCTCACTCTCTAAAATGTCTCTTTGGGTAATATTATCTGATCACCAAGTTGGGTCTTGAAATATGTGCTATAAAGAGTGTCTGAGACAAACTAATATCCTAAAAACATTACAGGTATGGACTGCTGGATCACCAAGAGCTTAGTCAAAGCTGAAATAATGAGATTTTTAAAAAATAATCTAAGATACAGAGTAAATGCACCTAAGCCATTTTAGCCACCAGAATAAAAATACAGGACATGGTCCCTGGGATTAGACTAGTTGGAATGCAGTTCTTCCTTTCATTCATAGCAAAATTCATAGGATAAGTTAAGAACTGTGTGAGCCTCTACTTTCTCATCTGTTAAGTGGGGTGTTTCTGCATAGCTTTGAGAAGCCACAGAGCCTTCTATCACTTCATAGGATAGTATGACAGTGCCTTCAATTCTATATGGAATGCATCCTGTAGATTATCACTGTCTTACAGAAAATTTAGTTACAGGTTACCTGACATCTTATAAGAGAAAGCCAGATCTAGCTCCTGGACAACCCCAATTTTCCCTAAAGTCTAAATGTATCATGACAGTAGAAAAATGATCAGGATTTTAATTCAGTGGTGGAGTCTGGCTCCAATCAAACAGCTAATGAACTAATAACCCTTGATCGTGCCCTAGAATTGGTCCCAGAAAGCAGCAAAGGAACTGGATGCCTAATGCAGTTTTCATCCTGGTACAATGGAACCACAGAACACACTCAGATTCTTGAATTTCCCATCTTAAAGCTCCATTAAATTTTTACCATAGCTGACCAGTGAGTCAGTATTCATTAGTAGGGCTATGGAAAATCTACGTGAAATTCTGATTTGATAAGCTTCCATTGTTGTCTTCAGTGGAATTTTTTTCCAAACACAGATCAAGTTATGCAAATGTAGTCACTTCTTGGGTTTGTTTCAATTTCAACTAAGGACTTTTTTCAAGGCTTTCACAGAGAAGATTTTCAGTTGAATAAAAACCATTAAACCAAAAAGTATCTAGCCATCCAAACTTACTTCTTTAATCCAATTTCTTACGTATAATGTAGAAATTTAGAAAAATAGTAAAATCAGTATTTTAAATCAGTTAAGAAAAATCACATAAAATATGAGAAAGGTTGATTTCCCTAAGCAAAAAGGCATAACTCGTTTAAAAGGAAGAATTATTTTTTAAAAAATGGCCTTTACAATTGATGTGCAGTGCCTTTGGCCAAGGAGTCTGTATCATTCTCACCAAGTGGTCTCATACTCCAGCTCTGAGGAAAAGGCCTCTATGGTGAGGAGAGGGAAGCTGTGGCTACAGCTGCACTTCCTGAGGCCTGTGGGAGCTCTGCAGGGCCAAAGTAGGTCTGCATAACACCTTGTTCTTCAGGTGCTTGTGGGTTCTGAGTGCTGAATTCAGTGAGGCTCACCTCAGCAGCACTGTGGGGGCAGGAAGGGCTGCTGCAGTGGCAGTAGCACCCATCAGAACCATGCCCATATAGTACATTCTGTCAAAAGAGAAATACCCCAGAGCACAGCATCAAATAAATAGCAAAACTTTTCTTTGCAACCAATTTCTCTGATATGCACGGAGACCTGGCCAATACATGCCTGCATCGGCTTAGATTTAGATCTAGAAAACAGTTGCTTCATTGTGGTGCATTTTCCAATTTCTTTAAGCTTTTCAAACTATTACTTGCAAGCATAAGGGCCTGAACTCAATCCCTGGTACCACAAAAATAAACAAACAAATAAATAAAATAGATTAAAATTAATTGATTTATTTATTGAGCACAAGGTCCTGTTATGCAGTTCAGACTCATAGTGATCCTCCTGTCTCAGCCTCTGCAGCACTAGGATTATAGGTATATACTTCCGTGGCTGGTTTGGGGGCCAATAGGATACCCCCAGTTCAGGGACTGGCATGGCATCTGGTATGGAGATCAAACTCAGGTCCTCATACTTGCCAGACAGGTACTTAGACTGCCAAGCTATCTCCCTTGCCACTCTAATTTCTTTAATCTTATGAGGAGGGTATGCTGTGATGCCAATGAGTGGGGCAGCAGAGAATTGTACATGGTACTAGAGTTTCCACAGCTCAGAGGAGTATAGAATCACGGTGCCATTGCAGTGGGAGCGCCCAAGAAGCTCCACAAGAGCTTGCATCCTTTCAAGGAGATGACAAGTTCTTTTTAAATATTTGAATTTGTTACACTTAACATCTAATGGGAAGCAAAACTTAAATCAGCTTAATATGTAAATTATAGACAAAAACGTACACTTTAAGGTTGTAGGTGCATTTGAGCATACTACCTTTTAAACTTCAGTAATAGCTCTTTCATTTCAGTCAACCTATCTCAATTATAAAAAAGACAAACTCAAAAGCTAGTGAGTATAACTAGAGGCTATACTCATAAGTGAAATAAATTAGACTCACATATGTAAATATCATATTGTCTCCCTACTTGTCTCAGTTACTCTTTTCTCATTGGTGGGACGAATATCTGACAACAAAAATGAAGGAAGGAAAGGTTTATTGAGCTCAAAGTTACTGGAGGGTTCAGTCTAAACTCAGTTGGTTCCAAAGCAGGCTGACACATGGCAGAGAGCAGCAGTTCATGGTGGCAGAACAGCAACAATGGCAACAGGCCAACAATAGCAACAGAAAGTCTGTCTCTCTGTCTCTCTTATATAGCATTCATGCTCTTTACCTCAAGCTGGGTGTAACATACTCATAATCCCACAAACACTAAAACCCACAATCTCAGCCTTGGATCACCCATAACCCTAGTAGATCATAAATTAATCTCAAACTCTAGAAGTTCCCGCTCCATGACTACATGAGACTTTGGGGGAACAACAAGACACAAATAGTAACATTCCACCCTAGACCCCCAAAGTCTCATGTACATCCCTTTGTGAAAAAATCCATTTTAATCTATCTCTAAGAGTAGCCAAAGTCCCAACAATTTCAGTATTGCTGAAAAGTCCATCTCAAGACTCCTCCAAGAACTAATGCAAACTCTTAACTGTGAGCTCTTATACAAAAGAAAAGGTACAAAATTCAAAGACACAAGATAAACAATACCATTCCACAAGTTGTGAACAACAGGGGAATATAAAACACTGGTATCAACACAAGTCTAAAATCCAGCAAGGCAAACATTAAATCTCATAGTTCTAACTGGAACATCTGAAGCAGTCTGTGCTGAATTGTGAGCCCCTAAAGTCCTACACAATTCTGCCCCAAGGGCACTCTTGGTGGTTGCTCCCATGGCTTCTCTCTTAGGCCAGCTCTGCTCTTCCTTGCCATTTCCCTTACATGATCCACATTTCTGGCTTTAAAAAAAAAAAAAAAAAAAAAAAAAACTTCTGGGGTTTCTACTGAATGGGCTTCTCACTCACATCTTTACACACTACCCTCCCAGGTGCACACTGTCTGACCTCCCAAGATTTCTTCTGAAATTGAGGTGGAAGCCTTTTTAACCACAGAACTCCTGCATTCTGCATGCGCCTAAAACCAATGCCACATGGATGATACCAAGATCTGCTGCCAGCTGGAGCAGTAGCCAGGCTTCCCTCTTTCTTGGCTGTAGGAGTCAAGTGCCTGGATTGATGAGCACTCTGATCTTGATTCTAAGGAACAAATTCTCCATGCTGACACCATTTTGGAACCTGGTGTGGCCACTGCCACCATTCTGGAACATGGAACTCTGTGGCTTTCTCCTCAAGGCAACGTCTCTCTCCCTTGAAACTCTGAGACTGCAAAGGGTGGAGACCTGCCACCTCTTGTGATGCCCTCAGGTCATCCTTTCCATTCTCTGGTTACTTTCTGACAATGGAGCTTCCCTCAGCTCTATCTTTGCAGTCTTCAATGTTCCTGGTGCTTTCTTTTCACAACATCTTAAATCCTCCTGCTGCACTCTTTGCTCTTGATTTCAACATAAAGCTGGCCAGAAGCCCCCAGTGACAGCCATGCTACTTCCCCAATATCTGGCTGCTTTGAAAGACCTTTTGAAAGATTAACCAGTCGCCGTACTTAATCTCAGTCTCAGGCAAAGTCTCTGGACATGAGCAAAATTCAGATAAATTTTGGGCCAAAGCAGAACACAAATCATCTGTAGTCCAACAACCAATGTAGTCTTTCTCCCAACAAGAAACATCCCTGGCTTGGTCTTTATAGACAGGCTTTCTCTCAGCCTTCTGGTCTGAACTCTGACCAGAATCTGCCAAGCAGAACTGCCAAAGCTTTTCCAGCTCTTTGCAAGTAGACAACTTCCCCAAATCTTTTCTACCTCTTCACATAAGCCATTCCCAAAAACTTGTAATCCACATGGTCAGGTTAGTCACAGCAATGACCTCACTACTGGTACCAAATTCTGTTATTCTTCCCTCATTGCTGGGACAAATACCCAACATCCAAAATGAAGGAAGGAAGGAAAGGTTTGTTTGTTTATTTATTTATTTATTTATTTATTTAGTCTTTTTGAGACAAGATCTTACTATGGAGTTCAGGCTGGCCTTGAGCTCACTTTTGTATCTCAGGCTGATCTTGAACTCACACCAATCCTCCTGCCTCATCCTCCCAGGTGCTGAGATTACAGACTGTGAGTCACCACAGCCAGCTTAAGGAAAGGTTTATTTAGCTTATAATTACTGGAGGTTTTAGTCCAGACTAGACTGGCTCTAGAGCACAGGCCCAAGGGCCAGGAAGATGGCTCGGTGGCACAAGTGCCTGCCTGGCAAGTATAAGGTCTTGAGTTTGAACCCCAGTCTGGCCAAAAAATTAAAAACTAAAAAATAAAGCACAGTGCTAAGATCATCAGTTCATGGTGGTGGCCAAGAGCAAGAGAAGCCAAGGGAGGAATTACAGTAACAATGATGTCAGAGAAAGTGTCTATCTCTCTGTTTCACTTATGTTACATCTAAACTATCAGATCCAGGTTTGGTGTATCACTCACACACATATTCCCAGCAGTACCAAGACCCACAAGATCACCCATTATCCCAGTGGATCATGACTTAATCTCAAACTCTAGACGTCCTTGCCCCATGGCTGCATGAGACATTGGGGAACAACTAGACACAAACCATAACGTTACTGTAAGGACCTGGCAGAATAAATAAAACCTGAGAGGTATAATAGATACAGTAAAATAGAAAGAAGCTGAAGAACTAAACAGTGGAGAGAGAAAGGAAAAAGGGAAGGAGGGAAAAACATGCAGGTTTATATACAGACTGGCTGAGATTATTGTACTCATAATTCCCACCAGTTTTTTTTAAATAGCAGTGGACATTTAGACGTTTCACTTTGACTAACTCTCTATGCTGATATCTGCAATCTGAGTAACTACATTGAGGACAGCAGTGCATGATAGAAAACCTACGGTTGAATGCCTCTCATCATGGTCTTGTCAGTATGCACCATTTGTAATGTCTTCTCAACTATCGTACTCTCTTTAAAATAAATTAAAACAAAATAAATAGGAAAAAAAAATTAAGATTTATTGAAATCAAGCTCCAATATTCAATTCTTTTCCCAATCTTGAGTAAAGCTATATCTGTTAATCTGAAAAACAGATTTAACAATATAATAACCATTGTTAATTAGATTTTCCTGTTTTAAAAAGCTGTCACATAGGTATTGTTGTACTTTACTCTATCTCTGGTTTTTGTTGTTATAGTTGTTTATGTCTTTACTCTTCAAAATAAAATTAAGTTCAATAAAAAAAATAATTAGGGCCAGTGAGATAGCTCAGGGAGCTAAAGTGCCTACTTAGGCAAGCTTAGGCAAGTTCAGGGACTGGAACTTGATCCCCAGCACCATGCCAGCCTTGCCCCCAGAGCTAGCTAAGCAGACCACAGCCCCAGCATAGTTGCACACACCTATAATCCCAGCAGTGGTGAGGATGAAAGCATGAGTCCAAGCTGTGTAGTGAGGCCCTGCCTGTGACAACCAAAAACATTAAAAAAGAATCTTTCAAATAATAGCATCGACATCTAAGGAAAAGAAATATTTAGAAGTAGAGTTTTTAAAGAGGAGGACAATAGTTTTTTTTAAGAAACAACTAATATGTCCTACAATCAAAATAATATTCAGACAAAATTGTATGTTTAGAGCATAGTTTTAGTTATCTTAGGATGGGAAAATATAATATGGCTTTAACAAAAGCAGAAATTAATGTACTCCCTCTGTTTTTAAAATAATTGCATTATAAAGTAAACAAAACCTATTTAAAGATTCAACAGAATACCTCAAAGATGTATTATGAAAGGAAATGTTCATCTCTTTGGTCTTAGTTTTACTCCCTGGAGGATAGCACTTTAAATACTTTTCATCTTTTGTTCTTTTAGAGGTTGCCTCCAATGTACCTTATTTGTTACTTAGGAAGCAGGCTGTTTGTTTCTGTCAATATCCTTGTTTTAACACTGTATGTCTTGATTTATCACTCTTGGACATTTTCTTACAGTTCTGCTGCAACAGGAACAAATTTCACTCAGTTATGCTAACCTTGTCTTCCTCTTCCCCAAACACCTCTGGTCCAAAGCATTTCTTCTCATTGTTTTTAAAATTCCCTTGTCGTCTTCAGTAGATGATGTTGTACATTACACTCTTATGCACTAGAGGTTACTTGGATTTTCTTTATTTCAAAATATTAAATTTGTTTTAGAGACTTTTTATATCAAGATGATATATTTGACAATTTTTTAAAACCTTACTCAGCTTACCACTTAATATCAAACATTATGACTATTCCACTGGGGTTTTTTGCCCCTTTGTTATTTTGATGCATTTCTCCTGTGTTTTTTCTTCTTCCTCTTTTGAAATCTTTATTATTTCCATAATAAATCAATTGCATGGATTCTTTCATTGAATTTTAATTTTTTCATATCCTGAAAGAATGCTCACTTTCATCTGACCAATCTTTATATTATTTTATCTTTAGCAATCATACTTTAATTTACTGAGTTTCTTTCTTTTTCTGTGCTTGCTCTTAGTTCTTATTTATCAATCTCTTTCTCTTATACCATGAGGGTAAAAGACTTTGCTGACCACTTCATTGGCCTACCCAGTGGTAAGAATAGCACTCAACACTCATATAACTGAATATGAGTATTGCTTAAAAATAGTTTAAAACTTTTTTTAAAATAGTTTAAAACTTATCTGAGCATATATATTAGAATTTCTTCTTGAAAGAAAATGTGATGAAAGCCTTATGTTTAAAAAACTTGTTAGAAAAAAAATTGAGTTTATTTGAAAGTGTAGCAGCTTTAAATTTGGCCAAGACAGGCTTAAAACTGGAGTCTTGTATTATCAGATTTATACTTTAATATCTGGTGATTGACTTTCTCCCTTGAGAAATTTACATCACAGACTTTAAGCAGCATATAGAAAGAACCTTAAGAGGTGCCCCATTCATTCTGGCCATTCCACACCATTTTATCCCTTCAAACTTTTGTTTCCCCTTCCTCTTTTCTTGTTGTATTTTCTCTTCATGTTTTCCTTCTTTCTGCCATTACCGCCTTCATTCCTTAGGATCATGGGGGAAATTATGGCAAGGTTAGCCCTAGGAAACTATTCTCTCAGGCATGAGTTTAAAATTTTAAAAAAGGGACAACATAGCCATAACTCACAGAAAGGTACACTGAGAATTTGCCCTATATTTATCTTTTGGGGATGTTTCTTACAATCCTCATCCACACATGCACACAAGCTCCACCTTTATCTTTTCCAGCTATGCTCACTTATGCAGTGTACTCCAACTACTAAAGCATTTCAGTACTTACCCACATACAAAACCACTTAATGTTTCTGTCAAAGAAAAGATGACTTTAAAATTTGCATTGCTCTTGGAAAATATACCAGCAACATTGAGAAGTAAAGAAACGTTTGGCATTCAACTGTAGAATATGAGTTATCAGCTTTCAATTTTCTACAACAGTTATGTCTGTGAGCAACAAAATTACTAAGGGAAAATATGTGTAGAGAACTTGTTAGAATCATGCACTACAGAGTGACTCTATAGTCATGGTATTAACTTAGAATATACACATATACCTATAAATGGACAACATTATGATGTAGTTTTGGGTAGAGACATATTCTAGCTTTGCCACTTCATCAGTGTTAGTCTGAAAAAAAAAACATATTTGAGTTTATATACTAGGGCATGGGTCTATCCTTGCTTAGGCCTGAAATAGTCTCACAACTTTCACAATATGCACTAATGTGCTTAAAATATCTTGTAAATCTTCTTTTCTTTGAACTTTTTATGGTTTGTAATTGAACTGTGATCTTTACGTGTGGGTATGTCATGATTTAATGTTAGCCAAAATTAATAGTCAACCTTAAGCTTCTTTATCTTGGCCTACAAGCTTCCTGATTCCTTTGCATTAATATTTCCCAGACAGTTTCTGTTATTTAAAGGCTCTTGGGAGCAAATGTGTTGGTAATAGAGTACCACATAACTATCTTTTGCTCAATAATGAATACAGGTCATCATGAGAGATACAGAGATGTTGGGGGGAAATGCACCTGGGTAGCAGGTTAAGCGTTTGGCTTTACAAGCCTGTTATAGGGGAAGGAAATGATCCAGGTCTTACAATACATTAAAAGCAGATTAACCCTGGAGCAAGGAAAGAAAATGAGTCCAGAAATCAGAAATGGGAATGTAATAGATAAGGGAAAACAAGAGAGCCAGTAAAAAATGGTTTCCCCATGGTTCAGAACTTATTATGGAAGAAGACCTTTTCATGGAGATATTAGTGAGAATGCCAAATAATTTATAATGATGATTTCTTGTTTGCTCATTGCATCCAAAATTCCACCAACCATATATTAAAAATATTAGAACAATCTTAGTATTTTTGCTTTCAGTCAATGGCTTCTAAAGCCACACTAATTCTTGCCCTGTATATAATTTTCAAATTCATTCCATGAACTGTGTATCATTGTAACATTACCTATATTTTTGTCATATTCTACTGGTTGAGTCTAATTGTGGAACAAGTTAAAGATATTATACTGAGCCTTCCAATTTAAAGGTAGCCAAGTTGCTATACTATAAAAGGAAGCAGGCCTAATAGCATCAATAACAAAGTGGGAGAAAAGAATTAGGCTTAGACTCACCCTGCAAATTTATATAGTGCTCTAAGCATATTCTGTTCACTAACTTTGCTTGTATGTGTGTGTGTGTATTATAGAAAATTGTATAAAACCTTCCCTTCACTTGAAACACTGAAAAGCCAAAGCAGATAATGCTCTCCAAAGTTTTACTAACTTGACCATTTGCAAATAACCTCAAGTTGGGCTCATGTGTTACTTTCTTCTAGTGTCAGGGAGACTTCTCTCTGGACAGGTGGCCCAGGACTCTTTTAGTCTTCTACTCACTTCCAAAATCTTTCCTCTGTGAAACAACCTGAAAAGAAGGAAGGAAACAGGGCCCTTGTCAGTGTTCAGAGGATTCCCTGCTGTGAAGGTTAGCATTTATTATTGATGCCCTGATGCTCTCTAGCAGGTGTTCTCATCCTGTGTGCTTCCCTCATGGCTCCTAACATCAGCCTCACAGGTGGCAGAAGGTTCTTCAGCTTAGTTCTTGGGAGCTTCCCAGGGCCTCTGCAGGCCCCACAAACAGTGCCTAAATCCTGGGCTGGATGTTGCCTTTCTCTTTCATAATTTTTATATTTCCACTCTCTGCACAGATTGCTAGCAATGGTTCTATGTTTCAGGGAGGTAGATAATTCAGAGAAATTAAGAAAAAATTTCCTCTTGACATGGAGATTGATAATCTTGACAAAGTTATGGATAAATGCTTCCCATGCAGTGGAAAGAGTTTAATTTTTCCATGTTCTTTGAGAAAGGAGGTCTGATTCCTACCTCATTAATGTTGTAATTCTCGGTTAGGAGCCCATAGCATATGTTTGTTGAAAGCATCTGAAGACTGCAGAGAACAGAGTTATCATAGCCAGTGTCCTCCCATAAGGTACCACATTCAGCAGATGTGTCATCCTGTTCAAGTAAGGAAATCTTAATAGAAACACTTCATCCACACATATCCTAGGACTAAGAGAGCACTTGTTTGTATCTTTTGGAATTATTGGCAGGCTAGCTGACAAATATTTCAGCCCAAAATTCATGTCCATCAAAAAATCAACAATGATTCATATATTCCCAAATTTAAAAATTAAAAAAAACCTAAGAATTTGTATCATTTTATTTGGAGGTAATAAATTTTATTCACTATGTAAATATCACATTTGGGCTTGGTACACTTATCTGATTACTGACATTAAAAAATAAGCATACCCAAGGGCTAGGGATATAGATTAATGGCATAAGCACCTGTCTGAAAGCTCAATGTTCAGAATTCATCCTCGGTACTGGGGAAAAAAAGTTGTGGAATAAAAAATAACCATCCCCAATTCAGTATTGGTGGTATGCAATGGGGATCTCGGCTGCTTAAGGGCCTGGGATGTAAGGATTGCTTCAGGCCAGCCCACACAACATAGTAAGACCTTACCAGAAGAAAAGTTAACCAATCCTTGTATTTTAATCATTATCAAAACAATTCTCTTGTCCACGTAATTTTTCTACAATGTTTCTCTGTGGGAGGGAAGGCAAGAGGCTGTATCAGCATTTGGATTACCAAACTGGTTGTCTGCCATGTTAGTTAGATTACATCGAAGAGATATATCTGTCAGCTTTTGACTGTAACATTGACTGTGTTGCCTTCAGTGAGTTTTATCAAAGCATTTTCTGGGGCAACAGATTTGAAAACAGAAATGTTATGTAGAATTGTTGCTCTTTAGATACTTCACTTTAATATGTCCTTTCTTCCTGAAGATAAAAGTACATTAAATAGTTCTTGGAAGAACAGCTATATGTTACGAACACCCTTTACTCCACCCCTCTTGGGTTCCCATCCCCCTAAATTTGAAAAAGCTTTAATGGAAGTGTTTACTGCCTTGGTCTTGTCTGTGAACTTCTCCCCTTCATTGTCTCCTCACCTCTACTGGAGGCAACAACCCAGGCACAGGTCTACTCCTGAAAGGGAAAGAGGCTTTCTAGCAACCATATTTTTCCAAACACGAAATCGAGACACATGGCCTGAGAATGACATTGTATTTGAAGTCGGAACTGTGCTCAAAGATCCAGAACATATGGTTGAAAGAGTTTTCTCATAAAAAGCTACAATTTATGACACTTTCAAGATTCTTGTTCACAAAGGGCACATTCCCTCGTCCTTCTTATTCTCATTAAAACATTCGCCCTCAAATCGCAAAACTGACCAGTGTTCCCTCAAATGCGTTCTTTGCCAGCCAGAGAACCACCATGTTGACTAGCAAGTTAAAGGCTGAGCCATTGAGGAAGAAATACAAACCAGACTGCCAAACATATTATGAATATATTGCTCTTCTTAAAAATGCTAGTTGGTTTTTCATACTGGAGTATTGACTAACTGTCTGTGTTTGATGTATGGTTTACCAGCCTGATGTCGACTTATGGTTAGAGCTTAACTTGTTAGTTCTGCTTTTGCAGCCAATTCAGAATAACTACAGATGCCTCGAGATATTAAAATTGACTGCTCAAATGGACTCAGTGTGGGAGTTTCATTGGTTTTAAATTGATAACAGCTGAGAGTGACTGATTAAAGTGCACATAGGCATAGGACACAGCTCTTTCGTAGGAACTCTTGTGAACAGATTCCAGTACTGTGGGAGACTTTTCTTCTTTCTTTTTTCTATTTTAATTATTTCTAAGTTATCTTCAGTTACATTTTAAAATAATACAGAATATTCAGAAGCTTAGGGCAGAAATAATCCTGAGAAACTGAGATAAATTCTGATGAAGTGGGTTTCTAATCTGTAGGGAACATTTAAAGTTAAGTAGCATTCCATAAGGTGGTAATTGTGTCTATTTCCCAGGCATTTGAGTTAAATAAGCTGTATAGGAAGCATAAACTGTCATAATAGAAGGACTGGAGTGTTGTGTACATCTCTTTCTTCAACTCATAAAAACCAAAGCTGCAAAGTGCCTTATCACAGATAAGTCAAACAAAGCCTCTTCTTTGCTTCCCTATTCTCCTGGGAACCGTTATTATTGTTTTCATTATTTAAAAAGCTGTTCTGAATACATTTTTCTCATATAAGAAAAAGACACACAAAAGAGGAATAAGAAAAGTTTTTTTCCCACTCCTCAAATCAGTTATACTTTATACAAAACAGGTTTTATGAAAATGTACTTTCACAATTTAATAGTAGCTTAAGTAAAAGGCCAATAAAAAATTCAGAGTTTTAAAATTTTTAAAAAGAAATATGACTCCTTTAACATACATTTATCCAAGAGTTCAGTGCCCTTATTATATAATTCTTGACCTATTTCCCTTTTCAAATATCTCTAACATTTACCTTTGATACTTTATTAAATAATATAGAAGCATTTTGAAGACCTGATGGAGAACAATAACCTATAACAATATATATAAAATGAAATTTGTTGAAAACATATAAATCCAGATATTATATACTCATTTTAAAAATAAATCCTGACTCATTGTGCTTTCTAACATATCATCAAATGTATAGCAAATATTTTCCTAGTGTTCACTACTAGTGAAATATGATATTTAGCAGTAATTGGCAATGACATCAGTGTCTATTGAGATATAGATAGATAGATAGATAGATAGATAGATAAAATCATAAATAATGGTGACTTTAAAACAGCCATATTCATATTATTCCCATTAATAATATTTTATTAATACTAATGCCTAAATGTTACCCAAGTTATAATTATAACCTATGTACCTGGATCGAGTCTTAAAATCACCTAATTTGAGGTCTTCCTAGGATGTATACAACCATACCATCGCATTTTGTGATAAGTAACGTGGTAGCCATCTAGAATTAGCTACAAAGATTAATGTTTCCGTAAGATGTAATGCCCTTAGAAATGTGGTGTAATACATAGAGACTTCATTCTATTTTAATCGTTGTGGTCCAGTTTTTTTAAATGATTTTCTTATCTATCCATATTAAAACAGGAGGAAATTTTTAAAGGCGATGTCATCCAAGTTAAACACATGTGAGGGCCATTAACTTGAATATATCACTACTAACATGTCCCTTTGAACTTAGAACTCAAATTCATAGGAAGAAAAGAAAAGAAGGAGCCGGAAGAGGCCTGACCTCAGTTAACCTTACAATGAAGGAATCTGTCACAGATAAAAGCAGAGAAATATAAAAGCAGATGGTCAGAAAATGGGTCTGGGGAGATAGCTTAGTGGAATAAGTACTTGCCTGACAAGTGCAGGGTCCTGAGTTAAATCCCCAGTACCCCCCCAAATAAAGAAAGAAAGAAAATAGTATCTTAAAGATACCTTAATATCTTGCGATTCCAGGTAATCTAAATATTAGAAGAGCCATCACTCCCTTGACTTGCTCATCATTTGCCTCAACTCATCCAGTTATTCTATGAACAGCAAACCACTCTGCATCTTTTGTGACTTCATAATGCACTGGGGTCTTGAGCATGTTATAATTTTTCTCTCTTAAAATAATTAGCATGGGAGACCATTCAATATTATGTAAAGAATCTGACAGGGCCTCATTTAATGTTTTTTTAGAAACAATTAACATGTCAAAAGAAGAAGTGAGAGCCTATTTTGGTTATGAATCTGTTCACATAATTATCAGCTGAAGAAGTGAGAAACACATCAGAAGGAAAAGCAAGGTTAAGCCCTTCCTTCAAGAACAGAGTTCTCACTGATGCCAGATCCTTCAGATTCTTTTGCTTAAATCTCCTATATTTGTATACACAATTACATGCATAGCCCTTTCCTCAGAATGATCATATATTTGTAGTAGGAGTAAATAGTCTTGAACAAAAATAATACTGCCTGAAAATATACTGTTTCACATATGAAGAGAAGGATATCTATATGAGGTTATATTCAACTTAAAATGCTACCATGACGTGAAGAAATAGTCTAAGTGTCATTATACGTTGGCAGTGCTGATGAGACTTGTCCACAATCTAGCATTCTACAGAAGTGTGTCTTAAGGCTCAGAAGGAGTAATGAAGTAGAAGGTGGGTAGAGGGTTAAGCAAAGACTATAGTCCTACTTGATTCAAGCCAAGAAGATAGTACCCTGGAGAATGGAGATGTGAGACAGTACCTGAGGAATTCTGGGAACAGCAGTAAGGGGATCAAGTCTGAGTGGAAAAGACTTTCTCAGAATGCTATCCATCCCTTCAGTCTGTGATTTTAGTAGCAATTTTTTCTAAAAGCCCAGAGGAATAGTCAAGCTGCAGACTTTCTCTAGCATGCGTAGATGAAGCTGCCATGGACATGTGTGGTGAGCTGCAGCTTGCTATGTTGACAAAAAGATTGGACATTCTTCAAAGATCTGCTAGGAAAGTCTCTACTTGTTAATCGGGCAGGCAATGCAGAAGGTAGGACTAGTCCTAGCAGCTTCTACTGGGGCAGGATCTGTGGCTCTTTCCCTCAGTGTGACCAACCTTGTATCAGCACAAAGAACATATAAAGTTTGTTCAGCAGTTTGGGGAGAAGTTGATATCAAGCACAAGAACTAATCTTGTTTAAGATACACTTGAAATAATTCAATACATGAAAAATTATTTTCTTCATTGAGTTAGGATACAATGCTTCTGCAAAAGATGTCTTAGAGCCTGGGGTATAGCTCAGTGGCACAGTGCCTGCCTGGAAAATGTGAGGTTCAGAGTTCTGTTCCAGGTAATAAACCAAGAAAAACAAATGACAAAGATGTTTTGTTTTGCTTTTTAGTTTAGGAAAACAGTCCATTGCAGAATCCTCGAGATCACAAAATTTTGAAGTAGGTATGAAGTCTAGCTTTCACTCTGCTACATACTCATTTTAGAAATGTGTGCAAGGTTTTGAATATACCTGTCTTTAGGCTTTCCACATAGTAGTTCTTAGCACTGTTGGCATTTCATAAAGAGTGATAATGTAGAGAATATAACAATGCTATTTTTATGCTTTATCCCTGTTTCTACTGTAATATTGCTTGCCACTGTGCCTCCAGTTTGCAGGGAACATATTCTGAAAATTATAAAGCAGATAAATTATGTTACATTTTTGCAACATTTAACTGATAAGGTCAGCACACTGAACATAATGTATGCCTAGCACTGTGATTCTAGTGATTTTAGTCATCACTCAGTGATGAGGGGGGAAGACAGTGCTTACATTATTTTATGCTTTACTTCTTGATACTGTTTACTGATATAGACTCATTAAATCACTGTGGTACGTAGGGATACAAAGCTACAGAAGGGCAGGTTCTGAAGAAGTGAATAAGGAAGATAAATGTACAGAAATAAAGTATAATATATCAAGGGTCTCATACTTTAGGGAGTTTTGAGATCACCAATTTGGGGAAATTGTAAGTGTTAAAGTGTGGGAAAGATTAATGTTTCCTTTATTCTATGGCATTGAGAAGAATTCTTGAGTTAAAACATTTGGACTATGGAGAAAAAAGTAAGAAATCTGAGATCCACAATGTAAGAAACTTGGGAAATTCTGGTTTGGGTGAAATGTAAAGGGTTTCTTGATAACAAAGGTTGGTAGCAATTTTTTCATACCATTCTAGTTATATAAAAAACTTTTCATAGACTACTTTGTTATTTATTGAAAATTTGTTATCTATTTCCATATATTTGGCAAACATTCATTTTAGGATCTACCACATGCAAAACAATAGGCAAACTTGCTGGAGTTCCTATCTTCATAATAAGATATTTCAATGCTGCTTAGAAAGAAGTATTTTGCATCCAAAAATCACTTTACTATCTATACATTGCCTTCCAGAAACCACCTCATGGCAGTCATGTAACCAACACCTTCTTAAGGCAGCTGCCTCCCTTCTAGGTATCTCCCACAGCTCCTGAAGGTGCACCTTCCGCTTACCAAAGGTGCTACAATCCAAGTGTCGTCCATTGCATCCTAGAAGCACATAGTTTGCAGAGAAAAGAAAAAGTCTGATCATTTTACCATCCCACATGCATGTACAAACAGCTTTTAGGAATTTGAAGCAAAATCCCAAGAGGCTTTGATTATCACAAGGTGAAATTATGGCTTTCTTGATTGGATCTGAGACCTTCCTCAACAGAAATCAGCTCTACTCCCTAGAAATTGGTTGGAGGAGTTCTACTACTTGTCATCTCTCAGAAATTCCATTGAGGGCCGGCCTGACAGTTTAGCAGACTGAAGTGCCTGCCTAGTCAGTGGTAGAGGATCTGAGTTCAACCCCTGGCATGCCATGCAATAGCAGCCCTGCTCCAGGGGCCTGCTGAGCCAGCGAGTGAGATTGAGTGCAATGGTGATCTCAGGTCCTCCCAGTGCTTGGGAAGCTGAACAGGAGGATCACTACAAATCTTATCTGTGCAGTGAGACCCTGTACTAAATACATTAAAAAGATAATTACATAAAAATAAGAAGTTCCATTGTCTTTCATGAGTTCAGAATTCATTCTGACTTTACTAACAAATATTTACTCCTACAAGAAGACATTTAGAGTGCTGAACATTGTTCTGGCCATTCAGTCAGCAGATCCAACTCAGGGGCTCTGCTCTATCTTAATACTACCTGTCCGGAAAAAAAAAAAAAAAAAAAAAAAAAAAG
>PVJA010016776.1:0-42864 GCA_004027025.1 Myocastor coypus
TCTTCTTCTTCTTCTTCTTCTTCTTCTTCTTCTTCTTCTTCTTCTTCTTCTCCTTCTTCTTCTTCTGCTGCTGCTGCTGCTGCTGCTGCTTCCTCTTCTTCTTTTTATGGTGTCTAGGATCAAACTCAGGACCTTGCACTTGCCAGGCAGGTGCTTATGCCATTGAGTTATCTCCCAGGTCTGATTCAACCATACCAACACCTAATTTAAGACTTCTGCATTGAATGACAATATATTTTTGTTGATTTAAGCCATCCAATTAGTGATAATGTTTGATAGCACCCCTAAGAAACTAATACAGTATCTTTTCTTATTTCAAATCATCTCATATTCCACTAAGTTACTGATCACATAATGTAAATTTGTCTTTGAGTTACTGATTCTATTTCCTTAGGTTCTTTTCCTCTTCTTTCTTGTCTTTCCTTCTCCTGCTGTCTCTTCTCTACCCCTTCTTCTCCTTTTTCTTCTTCCTTCTGAATATGTGGGTAAATTTCATCAAAGCAAATATGCTAAAATATGTCCAGGTATTTTAGAAAACATTTATAGGCATGTTTATGAGATTGTTTCCAAAAAAGATCAGCATTTGGATTATAAACTGAATTAAGATTGCTTGCCACTGTGTAGGTCATCACCATGCAATCTGTTAAGGGGTAGAACTAAAAGGCAGAAAAATGGTATGTTTTCACCTACTGCTTAGAGTGTGTCATCTCATGTCCTTAGACACCATAGCCCTGGGTTTTCCTCTGATAGACAGTGTAGCGTAAGAGTTCTTGGACTTCACATGCATGAGCCAATTCCCATAGCAAATTCCTTTCTCCTTAGACCCCTTTTCGGTCTGCCCTCCATCCACGCACACATCCACTTCCCCGTTCCATTTGTTCCATTCCACTGTATTCATTCTTTTCCTCTGGAGAACCCTAATATACCTCAAGTTTTCCAATCTTATGTCCCAAAACCTTGGGATTTTCCAGGAACATTCAGGGAAAACTGAATCAGATATTCTTCTATGACATCTGAGTGGAATAGAGATAGGGGCTCTCTCACTCTCTTCCTTATGATTCCTCTGTCTCCCAAAATCTGCTAAAATCTATCACATTTTATCCTCTCTCCAGTTATTTTGGTCTTGTGGCCAGATACTTTTTATGTTTTCTCTTGCTATAATTTTTATCAGAAAAGAAAGCAACTAAATATATATGCTGTCATTCAGTTTTGTTAAATCAGAATTACACTTCTAGGGAACAAATATTTGGAAGTGAAGAATATTTGTGGCATTGGTAGTGATGACTTGATGGTTTTATGGTTTGTCTTATATTTGCATATGTAAATTTATATATAGGAAATACAGTATTTGTATGTCAGTTAAATAAAGCAGTTTTTGAAATTTCATAATCAACCAAGAAGTAAATAAAAACGAAAAAAATGCAAGAAATGAAAGTAAAGAAATCAAGGAGCAACAATAAAGTTATCCTTCCAAATTTCAAGTCATGGCTCATGACTTAAGAAGAAGTAAGTGAAGAAAAGAACAAGTAGGATCTTACTTGGCCTGTGGGCATTTTTAATCCCTGTCAAGGGATTAAAATGAAGGCAAAAAGGATATTGTCAACACAGCAATCAAAACGAGAGTTGCAAATGAAATCCAAAGAAAACTGGAAGGAAATGGCCCCTGCAGGGAGCAAGGTAGTAGATGTTTCCTCGCCCACAGCAGGCCAGAACTGAACCTGCCAGAGAAGGAATTATGGGCCCAGCACTGCTGGGCAGGCCTCTCAGCAAGGGGTTTTGTAGAGTTATACTGACATCTATTTCAGAGTTACAAATTATTCCAAAATTTGGTGGCTTAAAACAATAAACTGAGAAAAGAGAAAAGAAACAAAGAAGGATATATATATATATATATATATATATATATATATATATATTCTGTCTATCAGTTTATGGAAAGTAACAGTGAATGCTTAATATTTTGACCAATTTTACATACTTACATATGATAATCTGGGCAACTATTTTGAAGACAGTAATATGCAACATAACTATTGGTTGTTGTTTTTTTTTTTGAGACAGAATCTTGCTGTACAGTTTAGGCCGGCCTTGAGCTCAGTTTGTAGCCCAGGTTGGTCTCGAACTCTCACCGATCCTCCTGCCTCAGCCTCCTGAGTGCTGGGATTACAGGCGTGTGCCACCATGCCCGGCTTTTATTTTCTTTCTTTCTTTTTTTTTTTTTTTTTTAACATAACTATTGTTGAATTTCTATGATCTTGGTTTTTTTTAAATTTTGACTCATTTTTTAGTGTTTTGTCATTTTTTATTCTTTTTAAAATAAAAGAAATAAAGGAGAAGTGAAACAAGAACAACTGTTTGTCTCACAGATTCTGGTGCTCGGGAATTCAACAGTTGAGTTGAATGGCTCTGGCTTAGTTTTAGCGCAGGTGTGGCCAACTATGTGATCATTGGAAAATTGTCCCCAGGGCTGCAGGGTCCATTTCTGCTGCCCCTCATGAGGCTGCTATTGTGTGAGGATGCTCTTCTTCTCTTGCTTGGCTGAGGCCTAAGTTTCTTATCAGGTATTTCTCCTATGCATAATCTTCCGCAGCGAAGAGATACAAGCAGACTAGCAGGAAGCTGCCTTGCCGTTTATACCTGGTCTTTGCAGTAAGGCCCAACACTCTCAGTTTACTGTGTTAGAAATGTGTCAGAAAGCTCAAGAGAATTAGGCTCTACTTTTGAAGGAAGGAGTCCAAAGGACTGTGTGGACCTTTAAAGCCACTCTGTGTTTCTTTGGTTTCCTAAGCTCTAGAAAAATGTTTGTAATGTTTTCAGCTCTTTCACTCACTGCTCAGCACTATTTGTATGCATCTCCCAAATTTCACATGGCGGGAACTTGGCTTCCAACGCAGCCCTGTTGCCAGGTGGGACATTTGGGGTATGACTGTGTCATGAAGGCAACTGCTAATAATCTGTCCATGGATTAATGGATTACAGAGGGGAGGGCTTGGCTACCAGAGGGAGTGCTCTCCAGCATGCCTGCTTCCTCTCATCTTCAGGTGCCCCCTGCCAAGTTAGGACACAGCAAGAATCTCCCCACCTGGGGCCAGCCATGCTGTTGGGCTTCCCAGTCTCCAGAACTCCTGTTGTTTGTAAATTACCCATCTATACCACTTAAGCATAGGAACGCCAAGTGGAATAAGACACTCCCTTTATCTCTCTGGTATGTGCTTAGAAGATGCTCTTAATTTGGGAGAGTGAGAATGAGTTCATATGAAACATCTTATTTTGTTTAACCTTATAAATATGCCTTCAAACCTCCTGGAGGTTACTGTTGTCTGAAGTTGTATTTACCTATTCACCAACAAATATTTATTTTAAAAAAATATTTATTTAGTGCATATGGAATTTTAGGACTAGGCCATAACAGGAGCCATAGGGAAGTTTATACACATTCAGCAAACATTTATTGAGAGTTTATATTTCAAGCTTCATGCTGAATGCTCGGTCCAAGAGCTGCTCAAGAGGTGGGTCTTAGTCTAAGTGCTTTTCACACTGGACTTTCCTTCTTGTGGAGGCACCTGAAGGGAAGTGAGGACATCATGTGACCCTATGCAGCCCTCATCAAAGGAGAGGCCTGGGATCAGGGTTTCGAGAGGGAAAGGTTTCATCTTGGCCATGCTTTATTGATCCCTGACAAGCAGAAGAGGTAAAGTCAAGAGAGTATGTAACTAAGGCATATGCTACGGTTTTGTCTGTGCACCCATTGTTTTAAGGCTCTGAGAAGGAGAGGGACAAGAGCCCTGCCTCTATTGCCTGAAACCCAAGGAGCCTGATGCATGGTATTCTAGGCAGGAGAAACAGGCCTGGTGTCAGAGGACAAGAATGCGTCCCAGACTCCCTTGATGGTCCCTGCAGAGAGCTGCTTCCTTTGCCTCCCCTCAGGCTCAGTTTGGTGCTTTCCAGGTCAGTGATTCCAAGGGCTACATCTTGTAACCTGGGCTTCAGACATAGAGCCACAGTTGGTCTGGACACTAACATGCATAGAAATTCAGGAAGGAGCTAATGGCAAAACTTGGGCTATTTAGGGAGTATTGGAGCAGGAGACTCAAACAGAAGAGATCATTTTGAAAGCCAGAGGTGAAAGAAACATGTGTTTCCAGATGGGGTGGGCTGATCCTGCAGTTGCCGGAGCCTGCATGGCTGTTGGGAGCTTTTCTGCTCTGTTGCGGTTGTAATTACAGCGTCTGAAAGCTTGCGTGACATTGCTAATTTTAGAGAAAATGGGACGCTGATATCTGTAAGAACACTCAGGCTTAGGTTACTGATTAACGCTTCCACGTATCACAGCATCAAATCCAGCAATAGTGTAGGCATTAGGAAATATTATTATTAGAAAAATGTTCATAACGATGGAAATGAAAAATGTAAATGGCAGCTCTTTAGAGAGCTTTAAAGAGATTAATTGGAATAATAAAACAAGTGGAAGTCAAATTGATTATGGAACTGTGCTTTGAAATGATGAATTCTATTTGAAGCTTGTTTTTCTTTGATATGTTCTTTTTGGCCAAAATGTAAAAGTAAATTAATAAAGTGAGTTTCTCAGATTCATGAAGGACTATGCAATGTGAAATATGCTGGCAAGGTACTTCTCGCTTGTTGTAGCAAAATAAATTTTAAAAATAATAAGAAGTGCATTGGAGTGTGTGTGTGTGTGTGTGTGTGTGTGTGTGTGTGTGTGTGGTGTGTAAAATTTGTGGGCAGAGTGAGACACAGCAACTGATGATCAAAGATAATTTAGGAGAAAACTCCTTCAGAGGAAGTGGAGATATTTGGTTTGAAAGTTGAATCAGGATGGTTTAAACATCCCAACGAGAACCAGAAACAGGGTTCAGAGATAAAAAAGAAAATGGAGTGATCAATAGAGATGAGCAGTACTCAGGCCTCCAGGGAATAATAGGAAGGTTTATTTGTGTGCTTTTAAAACAGAATAATTGACATGAGAAGTGCTGAAGCCAATTATTATTCTTAGGGACAATAGCCTGGAAACATTTTGACCAGAATGGTGTCATTTTACATAGATCTGGGCTAACATTTTGACAAGGTCTGTGGCACTGTTGTCCATGTAGCTTTATGGCTTCTAAGCATCATTTTCAAGAGGACTGCATGGAAAAGAAACTTGGAAGCCAAACAGAGCTGGGTTGTGTTACAGTCACTCCAGGTCCACTTCGGTTTTCTGGGTCCTGGCTTTTCTGTGGAGAAAATAACAGTGTTACTTTTAGTATTGTTATGATTTACAAGTCTAGTCAAGGGTAGCATCTTGGAAGGTGCTGTGTACTTGCTAGTGCCTCTCTTTTTCCTTTATTTTAAGGGAAAATACTTAAATAAGAGAATTTACATTGTGATATACTTCCAGTGCCAAAGCTGTCTGACCACAGCATAGGCCTGATTTGTAAGTTGGTGCCTTTAGCACAGTTCTGAGAGGTCAGAAGTTGTTTCACTGCACGATCCCTGGACTTTGGAGACTTTGAGGAAGCCTGTCAAGTACTATGGGTTTCATAGGGAAGGAAACTCACTTCCGTATTACTTAGTTCATATTAAAGGAAACTTATTCAGAAAATTAACCTAAATCATATAGACAACATATCAATTACAGATAAAATAATCATGTTTCATTAGCTGTTTGCTAGCCTTGCTAGTTCTCTTTAGTGAGGAAAGTCACATGGCTTCTTTGGTCATCTGTTTTCTCAGCTCTGAGGTGGGATAACCCATGGTTTCTGGAAGGATTGAGTGAGAGGTTGCATGTGGCTTAGCAGAATACCTTGCCTAGAACATGTACTCAGTCAAGACCAGATCAAGGTTAAACAGTTGAACAAGCAAATAAGCCCAATCCTATCCCTCTTAAAGTGTCTGAAACTCCTAGTGCTGGGTGACAGTTGGCTCTCAGCCCTGGCCATATAATTAATCACAGTACAGTGAACTCTCGATTATCTGCACTAGTGAAGGGCAGAGGCATGGATAATACAAAACAAGGGACAATCTAAAAGTCATTTATATCATTGGCTTTGGAATGAAGTCAGAGAAGAGCATGTGCACCGCATGTGCGAGCATGCACACACACACGCACACGCACACACACACACACACCTCCTATTTTCTGTGCTGGCAAAAGCCTCCTATTTGGGGGTCTCTATAGCAAAACTTATGTAAGAACTGGGGGGGAGATAGAAGTGGGTACTAATTAAGGAGAAAAAGAATATATAAAAACTTACATATTTTAATAGGGAATACTATACATGCATACAAAATTTTTTTCATTATTAGTAATACTTTAGTTTTAGATTGTCAACAGGCAACTCAAGGAGCACATCAGAATTCAGACTGTTTTCATCTACAAACAAACACTTATCTGCAGCTCCATAGCCCCCAGTGCCAAGGAAGTCTAGGCAGGCTGCAGGTAGAATAGGATTCATGTCTTTACTCTTCTACTGTGTGTGACTAACATGGTGCTTGTCTTGTAGTAGTGGGACGCAAAACACTGGCAGTTTGAATTAAGGCCTTTTAGAAGGACTTGCATGGGATGAGTACTACATCTGGATTTTGGAGAAGTACATCCCTTAGAGAAGAGATAAGGTCCCCTACCAGTCCAGGATGCCCTCAGCAGATCCCACTTCATGTGCGATAGCTTTAATATCTGACTCTCCTAAGAGCCTCCTACCACCAACTTTCCTTATTTTGTTGAGGTACTGGACAGTGACAGTGAAGACTGGGAGGTTGTATAGTTTATATCTGGATGCCCTTCAGAGCCTCGTCAACTCTAGAGTGAGGCTGTGGTTGGTGATTCAATTATAAGGGAACTCACTTGACATTAGGAAGTGGGATCTTGTCACAAGAGGAGAGTGTGGGGGTGACATGGAAGTGTTTATTTACCTCCCTTGTTCTTTCCTTCTTCGCTGGATCTGGGACCATGTTGGGGAGAAGCTTCTCCTTTATTATGCTCCTCTGCTATGCCTTGTCCACCTTGGTCAGCCGACCATGGAACAGAACCTCTACAAACTGAGTTTCCTTCTCAGTGACAAGAAAAGTGACTGAGATAGGACAGCGGAAGTGCAAGCAGGTGCAGAAGAACTGAGAGAGCTTTATCACTCCTAATGTTAGGGGTCTTCAGACTCTCCAAAGCTAATCACAATATATCACTGAAATTTCATTCCTTTAGCCAGCATTTGCTTAGCACATTTTACAGGTTGAGGGTCATGCAAAATATGCAGAACTAGATAGCCATGCATTGTATTAAAATTGTTGCTAGGACTGTCCCACCTTCTAGACTGAGCTCCACGAGGATGAGAGCTACATCTTGTGCATTTTTGTGTTCCAAATAGTAGTACAGTACTGAGTAGCACACTTCATACATGACAGAGGAGGGAATAAAAAAAGAAAGAACAAAGAGATGAATGGATAAATGAGAGGCTTACATTTTCAAGAAGCTCATAGGGAGCCCCTAAGAGAGGCACTGCATCAACAAATGCTAGAGAAGACAGTACAAAGACTGCTACATTGTGTGCTCTGGGGAAGGACATTAGAGGAAGAAAGGGGTAAGGCTAGGGGTCCAGCTCAGGGGTGGAATGCTTCTCCAGCATGCAGGAGACCCAGGGTTCCATTGCCAATGTCAGAAAAAAAGAAAACACGGCATGGTCGTAAGAAAGCTGTGATTTACTTGTCAAGAGAAAAGAGGCAGGAATTTTACAAAAGAAACAACAGCCTCCACAAGAACCCGGCACATCGAGGTCCAATCTAAAAGAGAATGTTCACATGGAAAAGGCACACAATAGGGTGGGCGATGGAGTATTTTATCTCTTCATTCTTTTAATTTAATCGACACATAATAATTGCTTATATTTGTGGGATATAGTGTGGTGTTCCAATGCATGTATACAACACATAGTAGATCAAGGCAGGTGGCTCTCCATCACTTCAAACAGTTATAATTTCTTGGTGCTTGGAACTCTCAAAATCCTTGCTATCTCCTATTTTAAAGAGTACCAGTCGTGGTCAACCCTAGTGGTCCGGTCCTGATGTGTCACGGAGCACCGTGGGTATCCCTGAGTACCAGTCGTGGCCAACCCTAGTGGTCCGGTCCTGATGTGTCACGGAGCACCGTGGGTATCCCTGAGTACCAGTCGTGGCCAACCCTAGTGGTCCGGTCCTGATGTGTCACGGAGCACCGTGGGTATCCCTGAGTACCAGTCGTGGCCAACCCTAGTGGTCCGGTCCTGATGTGTCACGGAGCACCGTGGGTATCCCTTTCATCTCTCCCGCTGTCCACATGTCACTGTGGATTCATCGCTGCGAAGCTGACTGATGAGCACTGTCCTCAACTCTGCCTGAAGAACCCCCCCAGCTAACGGTCTCAGGCCCGCTGTCTTTGCTCTTCCCGCTCTGTGGGATCCAGGGCAGTGTACAGAGCTCGCGGCTTCCTGACTGCACTCCGGATTCTGGCCACATTGTGTTGATTTCTTGGGCATCACTGGAAAGGGCTTTGACAGATCACATCTTCTTTCTTTGCCTCACACACCCATCCATCTATCCATTCATGATTAAGTAAGACAGTCATGCAAATCACCTGTTTTCTAAAACGAGCACGCTTATTCATCTGTACCGAAGACAGCAGAGCTGTGCTCTCCTTAAACGGACTGGCACTGGGTTGTACTACCCAGCAGGATTTACTGCCTCATTTTCTCCCGCCTTTTTTTTTTTTTTTTTTTTTTTTTTCTTTCCCTCCTGTGTGAATAAATAAAGATGTTGAAGCTCTTCTATCAAATGCCAAGGCTAATGCTAGATAGCTAAACTTCTCGTCCAGAGAAGTGGCAGCAGCCCAGCGCTGGGAAAGGGAGAGGGCAGGAAAGAAGTTGTCCCTTTTGTTTATCTGAGACCTGCTTGCAATACTGGCGAGCCCGAGGTCCCAAGGCTTCCTTCCTATCCGCCCCCACAGCTAAATATTTAGCTCGGGGGCTGGGCTGGAGGAGGCGGAGGAGGGAGAGAGCAGGGAGCCCAGGCTGTGTATTGGCCTGTTGGCTTCCCACAATGGGAGGAGAGGAACAGAAAAGACCCAGGCGCGACATAAATATTTCCTATTATGGAGAAACTAAAGTCACAATGGAATCTGTCATGCTTGTGATATGAGAGATGGACAATATTTCGGGGCTGCTGCCACGCTGGCACCTGAATGGAGTTTATATTTTGTTTATGGAGCCGAGTCCGAAGCCTTTTATTTTTTTGGCCCAGCCTGTGTAATTCTTCTTCATGGGAGCTCGGAATGGCTGCGGAGCAGCTCAATATTCCATTTATTTTATTTATAAAAGAAATTCAAAGGCTGAAAAGATGAAGTAATTGACTTACCGGGATGACAGTTAAACCCACTAAATTTAATCTTATCCTCTCAAGTACAACATATCGCGCTTACAAATTATCGCCAGGCACCAGGCAGCCCCGCGCTGCTCACCTAATGCAAATGGAATGGAGGCCTCTGTTATTGTATTATCTGACTTTACTATCAGCATTAATCCGGCTTAGCTCACTTAATGATGCCACTTGTGGCACTCTGAAGGCAGCGGAGAAGTCTATAAACTACTTCCATTAAAATGCAAATCGGGCCCGCCGAGAAAATAAGTGACACAAAAAGTGGGCGAATGGGGCGCTGGTGCCGGCCGCCGCCGCCCGCGATCCGGGCCGGTGACTGATGCTGCGATTATCCGCAGCAGCAGCGCGGCCCCAAAAGGGAGCCGGCCTCGCGCGCCGCGCCACAAAAGTGCTCCAACAAGCCGGGGCATTTAATTTCTGAAGAGATTTATATTTTTTTGTTGTCAGGAAATGAACAAATACTTATCAATGTAAAAACTGCTATCTCCCATCTCCCTGCCAGGTTTTTCATACTGATATTATTTGTACCCCATAACACAGGAAATGAAAATCTTCTTCGCCTTTCACGTCGCCACTGTATCTTCAAATCCTCCTGCGAGACAGGCTTGCCTCCGCCTCCCCTCACCCCGCTGCTGGTAAACAGAAGAGAAAACTTTTGTGGGCGAAAGATGGAGAAATTCCAAGACTTAGGATTTTGCAACCCGACTTGGGTTTCCGGGCAACTCCGCTTTCTTTCCAGAGAGAGGATGAGTTGGGGGGCTAATGCGAAGGGGAGGAGACTGCGGATGCAGGCCCTCGCCGCCGCCGGTGACATCTGTTTTACTTAAGAGGCCTGATTCCACTTTGGGATGGGAAAGTATTCCCTTTCAGCAAGAGGCATCGGCCTGGGGCTTGTATTGATTCAGAGCAAGGCCTAATAAAACACGAGCAGGTGATTTAGTTTCATATTTTGGTTCCTTTGTTTAAACAGCTTCTCTCAAGTTCTCCTGTGTCTGCCAGGGAGTGGAGCAGCTCCTTTTGATGCTGGGGGCACAGGGGACCCCCTCTGGGGTGACCCCGGTGCGCAGGGATGAATCCCCGCTGACAGCCTGGTGCCCGCCTGGCGCTGGGGCTGCGTGGCCGGACTCTCCAAACCGGCCAGGATTTATGATGTTCCGGAGAGATCAATAATACTTTTTAAGTATTACAATACCTTTTATCGAGACAATATTACAACAAAAGCATTTTATGCTGTCAGAGGACCCAGTTAAAATCGATTCAGACTTCCTCATTGGTGGGCTTCCGGGTCCTCAGCATTCCCCGCGTTTTCTGGAGGGGCTGCCCTTGCGTGGCACTGCACAGCCGCTTGCCTCAGGCCCGAGGGGCAGTGCCCTTCTCTGGGCACTCCTCCCAAGTGCCAGGGACTCTCCTGGCTCAGAGGAAAGGGCCGCTAGGCTGTAGAGTGAGATTCGCGTTGCCACCCTCCCCAGGGGCCACGGACTACCCTCACTCCTCTGTGTCTGCGGGCACAGGCTGCACTGCTTGCAAGTCCCCTTGCCTGTGCCCTCCCTAGCCCAAGAGAGAGCTGCTAAGAGTTTGTTGAGTGACTAACAGTGAACACTAAGATAGGGCCTTAGTATTTCTGTTCTCCGTGCTGAAATCTAATCTCAGGTGGGATAATGAAGTCACGTGGGTGGCTCAGGAATAAAGAAAGGCCCAGAGAGCTCCCCAGTCCCTCTGGTTGTGAAGACACAGAAGGCATGAGAAAGTCGACGCACTCTGGATATCAAACCTGTCAACACCTTGATCTGGAATTTCTTAGCCTCCAGAATGGTGAGAAAGTCCTGGAAAGACTAAGCAGGAAGAACCAGTTCTTATTCCCAGGCCTTTACCTGCACAGAGGTGCAGGAATGGCCTCGGAGCAGGGAGAGATTCCTCCAGGCTTCCTGGGTCCCTTCACCTCGGCCATCTCTGTTCCTGAAAGAATGAAGTCACACCTAATTGGCAGCTGAAAACCCCGACTTCAAAATCATGTTTCTTTTCTTTTCTTTCTTTCTTTTTTTGGTTGTTTTGTTTGTTTGTTTGTTTGGTTTTTTTTTTGTTTTGGTCTTTTTGAGACAGGGTCTCCCTATGCAGTTCAGGCTGGCCTTGAGCTCACTTTTGTAGCCCAGGCTGGTCTCGAACTCGAACCAATCCTCCTACCTCAGCCTCCCAAGTGCTGGGATTACAGGCATGAGCTACCACGCCCGGCAAAATCATGTTTCTTGAGAGAAGCAGTTCACTGAACTGCTCTAAGCCTAGTTGGCAACTCTCAGCTATAAAGATACCCGCTGTGTGGACCTGTTGAGAATTTGATGAGGTGATGTATGTGTTAATGGTTCTCTGAGGAGGCAACTAAAGTTGACTCTCTGTGAGCCCAACGGAAGTGGGCGTATTAACAATGGGCCCCTGATTGTACCAGTCAGTAGAAGAAAAAGAAATACGTAAATCATAGCCTCCATTTCAATTCTTTAATTGCTTATATGGTTTTGCTCTTTTTAAAAACTTTGGCATAGCTTCTGAAAGTGGTTCTTATGTGCTGGAATTGAATATATATCTAAGTTTCTGGTGTTTATCTACTTGTCCACTCTTCCCTGAAAGTTAACAATGTCTTTACTATGTGCCAAGCCTGAGAGGATAGGTAATGGGATATGGCAGGGAGTGAACTAAGCAAAATTGGGACTCTAGGAAGCTTCTACATCAGTGGGAGGGGGAAAAAAAAAACAACGCCCCCAACGATGCAAATGAGGACTGTATTTTTAAGTTGTAATGAATGCTGTGAAGGAAATGGGGATGCTTCATCAAAGATATTTTGATGTCTGGATACTTGGCCTTCTGCACAAGCATGAGAACAACCATTATGTGTGTGTGTGTGATGCCAGCCAGCATCCAGAACAGCTGGTTCCAGTTAACTGCTGCTGTGTAACAAAACTCCCAAAACTCAGTGACTTAGAATAGCAACAGCATTTATGCTGCTTACAAGTCAGCAATTTGGGTACAGTGCAGTAAGGACAGGACAGTTAATTAACCTTTGTTCTCCTTGGTGTGGACCACAGTGGTCAAAGGCTGGAACCACAGTCAAAGGGAGGCTCATCCACCTTCATGTCTGAAGGTCAACGATGGTTGTGTGCTGGGGCCATCGCTGGGGCCCAAGGCCTTCCTCTGGGGCCACTTGGCTTCCTATGACCCAGAGGCTGGGTTCCAAGGTGAGCAGTTAGCAAAACAGGACAAAGTGAAAACTTACAGCTTGATGAGAGCTAGCCTTGGAGGTCACATCACCTTGACCTTGACCCTGCAGTGTCACTTTGCTTTGTTCTGTTTATTAGAAGTTAGTCACTGAGGTGGACCCATTGTTCAAGGGAAGAGGAATTAGACTGAATTTTTCTATGGGAGGAATGTTGAAGAATCAGCAGGTAGAATCTCAAACCACTCCAGTCTTCAGTTAGAAAAAGCATTCATTTGGAAGACATGATCAAGCACATTTTGCCCTCATATTATACCATTTCATTCCCAAGTTAGACCCTATTCCTTCTGGTCTCTCTTCAGCCTATTCACCATGCTATGGCTGCCTAAGTAATTCTGCTCCGATTTTCTTGGTGTTTTATTTCGTTCCTCTGTCCTCCTCTTCTCTGTTAGAAATAAAAATGTAGATGTGCAAAAGCTCTAAGCTATCTGATCTAAGCATTCTTCCTTGCTTTAATTCCTAAACTGCTGCACATTCTAGAGATAAAACTGCTCTAACCATCTTTTTCCAGTTATTTGTACCTAACTGACACAAAGCATGTGTTCATATGCTACTTTCTACATTTGCTTGCCTCCCAGCACCCAAATTCTACTCACCCTTCAAATCCCCACTCAGAGAGCCCCCTTCTAGGAGCTCTTTGCTGACTAAACTCCATTCATACAGCAGGAGTAGTCAGCCATTGGTCAGTACCCACTGTATGTCAGCAATTTCTCAAGAAGCTTTGCATGAATTGCCCATTAATTTTTGTATCAGTCTTACAAGTTAATGTTTGCCCACGGAAAAGATGAAGAAACTAAGTTTTTTTCTTCTTCTTCTGAGCTTTTCAGTTAGTATGAGATGCACTTCCAACTCAAATCTGTCTGTCTACTCTGAGCCCAAGCTTTTTCTACTATGATAGCTATAAAAATTAGTGCAGTATCTACAGGGTAGAAAGAGATGAGCAGTGGAATCATGGATCAAAACTATTAGTTGGGGCAGAGATCTCATTTTAGTGGTTGAGCTAATTGAGACACTTGACATCAGTAATTGGTATCACCGGTTTCATACATAAGTAGCTATAAACTGAAAGCTTTTATCTGTTTACTGCTTCAAACTCAGGGCTAGTACCTTCTGAGACATTTTTTCACGGTTTTCTTAGGTCTCCCAGTTGTTACCTGACAGCTCATCACTGAAGGCCTAAAGACAGGGAGAAAAATAGGCTAGGGATTGGGCAGCCGATCTATTTGCTCTACCTAGCAAGTTTCAAATAAAAATGTTAATATAGATAAAACAAGTATGATCGTGCCTTTCCCCCTGTCTTGTATTCCTCATAGTGTGTCATTGCTATCATTTGCTGTGGCTGTTGTGGGATCTACAATATTTTTCAGAGGCTCATGTGTTAAAGGGTTACTTGCTTTCTTAGCATAACTAGGAAGTGGTAGGACCTTTAGGGTAGGTCTGGTTGGGGGAGTCTTCAGCTCATTAGGGGATTATAGATCTTTCTCTCTTCTCTAGTTCCTGACCATGAAATTCATGCCTTTGCTCTAGACTCCTATCATGATGTCCATTTCAGTCATAGGTCTGAAAGCAATGGTGTCATCTGATCATCGATTGGAACCTCCCAAACTATGAGCCAAAACATATCTTTCTGCTTTATATGTTGATTTATCTCTCAGGTATTTGCTATAGTGATGGGAAGCTGACAAACATCCCAGCCGGTACATGGAGGGACTCCAGTATAAACTGGCCTGCGACTTGCTTTGACCAACCAAATGGGAAGAAGCAATGTGATGCAGATCATGAACCTACAGGTTTTAGAGCATTGTTTCACCTTCTTCTGTCTTTACTCTTGATGCCAGAAGCTATAGAGAAAAGAGCCCAACAGAAACAGAAGCCCAGGGCTGGTGCGATAGCTCAGTGGTCTGAAGCACCTGCTTAGGCAAGCTTAGGCAACTGCAGGGAACACAATTCGATCCCCAGCACCACATGCTGTGCCAGCCCCTCCTCTAGTGCAGGCTGAGGTGGTAATAATAATAACAATAATAATAAAACAGAAACACAGCCATCTCTGCCTTTTCTACTACGTGACCAAACTGAGCCAATGCTGAGTGCTGCTATGAGAGAGAACTGAATAACCAACCACAGAATCTTGGGAAAAGGTGAACCATTATTGTCTCAAGGCTCTAGACTTTTCTGTTATTTGTTATACAGTAAAAGATAACTGATACACATCGATGAGGTTTTTCACTGGACAAAAGAAATTTCAGGATTCCTTGAAGTAAGGCTATGGAAAGGAACTTTTTTTTTTACAAGAACTACATGTAATGGGTTGAGAAAGAAACCTCAGTGTTCAGGAAATCAGTAAAACTGGAAGAAAAACAGGCATATGAAGAATGTTTAGTCAAAAATGTTAGCATTCAAGTACTGAGAGAAATGAGAAGCATAGAATCATAAATTCCAGGGCTGGGAGGGCTTTCTGGACTAGGTAGTCTAATAATGACAAATATGCTTCATTGTTTGCCAGCTTCAATTGATTGAGGCTGGAGGGCTGTGTTGAGATATCTAAGGCTTTGTTTTCAGGAGAAAAGAATGCTGTGATTGATTAGTGATGTCTGCCGTTGGTGTCGGGCCTACTTTAGTTCCTTGTACATGCAATGCTCTGTCCAGTCTCAGCACCTTTCCTTGTGCTGAGCACCATTTGGAATGCTCTCTCTCCTCCACCACTCTTTCTCTAGCTGACTCATTCTTTAACTTTCAATTTTGATGTCACTTTTTTGGAGCAGCCTCTCCTGCCTAAAGTAGAACATTTCCTATGAATGTGGGTGTAATTCTTTTTAATTAGTCTTCCTCATAACAAATTCATAAAATTGTAGGCTTCTGAGAGCAAGGCTATGTCAGTTTTCCCTAGATCTTTACTCAGGACCTACTATGGTGCTGGTGCATAGTAGGTACTATTTGTCTAATAGATAATTGTGATGCAGCACTGATAACAAATTTGATTATTCTGAGTTACTCCAATATCCCCCTATACCCTGGACTGGTTAGGGGATGTTCCTAGGACAGGTAGTCTGTCAGCCTACAAACTCCTGATCCAGGGCAGTTTTTAAAACACCAGTCTACAGTGTACACAGTTGTATTTTAATAATTGAAACTGCAGGAGAAAAGAGGCTGAGACCATGCTGACAGCCTGAGATTGTGCCGGAGCACCCATCCAATTCAGACACATTATTAATCCACTGTTGGGGAAAAATAATGATGCTCAAACAAGTTTAGGTACACATTTTGTCACTTGAAGTTGACATTCACCATGAAGTTGTAGGTAATGGGGGGGCAGTACTTAGAGTGAGCCAATAGCTGTGTCCTGTCTTGAGCTTTACTTCTGCTCCACTCACACCAACAGAATGCTCAGGAGTAGAGTGAATGTGTGGGTGTAGCATCCTAGATTGGGGAGGGGATATATTAAATGAAATGAGATACCCTTTGGACATTGATATTTTTGAAAAAGAAGATAAATTGACAGTAAAATCATAAAGATAAGAAAAGATATTTTGTCTTGCTTTTCAAATTAGAAACAATAAAAAGACATTACTTGACCTGTGTCCAAAAAAATCATCCTGTTTCACATGGGCAGCCTTCTGTATTCCCAAGAACTTACGTGATGACAGACACATTTCCCTCTTTGGAAAGCCTATACTTCATTTGTGCACTGGCACCCAGCAGTAGGTTACCTGTGCACTGAGCTACTGATTTAACACAGAGGGAAGGGGTACATTTCCTGTTAGGTTTACATGGAGCAAGAAAGAACATGCAGCAGTTTTCTGCAGCCCCTGCAGTGACGGTGAGTACCGTGCACATGAACAGTGGTAGGATGCATTCATCTTTAGTATGTTCTCCACTAAAGCATTTTACTTTAACTTCTCTAAGTACTTTAAGCTTTGAAGGTCAAAGCTTAAAAAAAACCTTTAGTGCATACAAAGCAGTTGATGTATGTGGCCACATTCCAATAGAAATTTATTTTCAGAGAGAGAGAGAGAGAGTAGATTGTCCTCTGGTTTGGCCTATAGGCTTTAGTTCTTCAGCACCTGCTTTAAGTGATTACAATCAATGCCTTTTTTTTCTTCCCATGAAAGATGAAGAATTTAGTAACTGATTTCTTAGATTTCTTTTTGCTTGCAAATATATAAATATTATAAGCAGGAAAGTATAAGTAAATTTCCATGGCTTTAGTGCCATTAAAACAAAAAAAGACTAAGTATATTGTGCCTTTAAAATGAAGGGTGTCTAAGAAACTGTTAAAAACTTAAAATGATATATAATTGCCAAATTCTGCTTCTGTGC
The DNA here is from genome assembly GCA_004027025.1 of Myocastor coypus. NCBI lineage: Eukaryota > Metazoa > Chordata > Mammalia > Rodentia > Myocastoridae > Myocastor > Myocastor coypus. Next base: position 16,979 of record PVJA010016776.1, read on the forward strand.
AGTAGCCTTCTTGCATGTGAAATTTTCAAGTAGAATAGCTATTATTTCCCACTGATGAATCACAAATAGGCTGAAGATATTTGCATACCTTTTTACACATAATATATACCAGGACTCTAACCTCTGATTCTTCTTACCAAATTCCATTTAATTTGTCATTAATTAGTAAATTGTTATGTGAAATACTGCAAAGCATGGTGGGTGAAGCGGCCAGCCTGATGAATATTCTTTTGGAAGCTATCTGAAATTGTTACTACTGAGCAATTTCCATGAAAATAGAAGGGTCTTTGGAGCTGTTCTTTTAAAATAAGAATAAAATGAACCAAATGGGGAGAACAAATAAAGGCAATAATAAATCAAGGACAAAAGACAGGAAACTAGTCTCCGAAAAGTATCTGAGAAAAATGCTTATTAACTTCTTGTTGCAACACTAGGTGCTTCTTCAATGATCCTTTGAAGATTCAATAAAAACAAAGCAAAGTCATGCAAAGAAGTCCAAAAGTAAATCTTTAGAAACCCACTTGACTTTAAGAATCTCTGGATCTCTGGAAACTTTTATCAAAGGAGACAGAGGAGTTGAGGGTGAATCTTAGCTAATCATGGGCAGGTTTGTTCCTTCTTTCTGTTACATGCGGCATATAAATTTTCATTCACTTTGTTAATTTCAGAATCATTGCCTGAGCTACTGTCTTTCTTTCTTTCTCTTATGTGCTTGTTTGCTTCGATTTTCTTCTTCTCTCTTCTTTTTTTCCCCCCAAAAACTAAGTTGAATATACTTTTCAGATCTTTGCGTTTATGCCTTCAAGCTGCTTCCAGAGTAGCTTAGTTCCTCCTTACTGCCATCTCCGGAACCGAGTCCAAATGAAAGGCAAACCTCTTTCACCCTCTGCCCTTCCTTTCCTGCCTTCTCTTCTCCTGGGTTTCAATGGTTGATTGAACGGTGTGTTAGGTTCACTGAACTTGGTCTTGGCTCCGGTTCCAAGCACAGACAAAGTCAGCTTCCAGGCCAATTACCATATGAAAGCAGCTGGGATCTCCTTCCCCGTTTTGGAATTCCAGGCTACACCCAGTCCCTGATTTCTCAGACTCAAAGTTGTTGGCTAACTTTTCCCCACCCCCACATTCCAACTTACCCCTAATTTCTACGCACACCTATTTGTCTGTCCACTCAATTTCCAGGTTTCCCCCATATCAGGGAGAAAGCAGCTACAGACTCCAGAGCAGCATGCTTCATGTTTCCAAAAGATACAAGAGAATGATTTTATTATTAGGGCTGGAGAAGCGTCACGGGAGGTTGCAGGTAGAGCAAGACGGTAGAAGAGTCATAAGTTATTAGGGTTGAGTTTAATAAAACCTTAATTCCTAATGACAACTATTTAGGAACACATACAACTCTGTTAAAGAATTTGTTCTGCTATCTGTAAATCTAGTTTGGGGTCTTAAGTGTACTGTTTCTAAAATTTCTGCTTTACTTTCAAGATACTGCTTTTGCTAAACTGGAAAATGATAACAAAAAAGACATTACAAGCCGGGCGTAGTGGCTCAGGCCTGTAATCCCAGCACTCAGGAGGCTGAGGCAGGAGGATTGGCCCAAGTTCGAGACCAGCCTGGGCTACAAAAGTGAGCTCAAGGCCAGCCTGAGCTGCATAGTGAGACCCTGTCTCAAAAAGACATTACAACTTTTCACAGCATTTCCTGTATAAGCAAATTACTCGTTTGGACTCTCAAAAATATCACTTAATAAAAATAATATTCCCAGTCTAGAGTTAGAAATCCCGGTTGTACTCAAAAGCCACAGAGAAGTGTGTGTGTTGACAAGCAGGACCGTCACTCTCAGGGCCTCATTCTCTTGCTCTTACATCAGCTACAGAAGTTGTTAGTGAGCAAAGTAAGGTTTTTCTTTTGTTTTGTTTGTTTATTTTACCAGCTTGGGCTGACCTGGGTTCCCTGATGTTTCTGCCTGAAGATCTTTCTCTGGTTAATACCTGGTGACATTCCAGCTATGCTCTGAACAACGCCATGATTCTTCCAGCTGTTGGGAAGTAAGGCTCAGTGATTTATAGACTTCTAGTGGTACAAATGCTGTTATTGTTTTTCATTATGACCCTAAAAATGTCACTTCAATAGCACATGAAATTTCTTGGAAGACTATAAATATGTCTATGGTTTGTATGCCTTGAAATTGTCACAATTCTCACTATGGTAGGAGGGTCAACACTTCCATATGTAAAAAGGATGTGTATGTTTACATATGTAGAATTATGTTCGAGGATATATATATATATATATATATATATATATATATATATATATATATTTGTTATGGTCTCAGCCTGCCCCTGGGGTGGGGCTAGCACAGCATGTGGCCCTGGGGAGTCCCCAAAGTTGCCTAAGCTTGCCTAAAGCAGGAGCTTAAGACTGCTGAGCTATCTCACCAGCCCAATGCCCATGACTTTTTATGCATGCTTCTGTACATATGAGCACTGTGCATGCATGTATGTGCTCTATTTTCAAGTATGCATGCTCAAGGTACTTGCGTATGAATGTGCGAATGTATGCCAGCGCATACCATGTGGGAGCTCCTGGATTTGCATGTATGTGTATCCAAATTTACAGAGGTGAGTGGGGCGGTGTGTCAGTGGACGAAGTGTGTAGATGTGCAAATCAGTGCATGGAATGCTGCCAGCAGAAGACCCAGCATCCTCTCACAGCCAGAGGCTCTGGAGAATCTTTGTTGTGGTTGCATTCCCAGCAGGCTCCAAAGCGCAGTCTCTGCCTGGGGATACAGTATGCTCTCTTGGAAAGAGAAATTACTGAAAAGGCAGAATATCTGCTGTTGTCAGCCCAAACTCTACTAAGTTGTGCTGGTTAGGGCCCTGAGAAACAGCCTGGACATCCCTGCAGACACAGGCCCTAAACAAAACCACATGTGCACCTCCCCGCCTTGGAATCCAGTGGCCTTTCCTGAAACAGATCTCTGCTGAACAATAGAGGAAGAAAAGCTGAATTAGGCCCACCCTTTGCAGCAAAGGAGCTTGGCATCACTTTTTATGCTGACCAGGTATCTACTGTGAGGGTTATGATAAAACAATCTCTCTTCCTTTTTATCTACAAACACTTTATTGTCCTGAATCTGCTGTTTGTAATGAATTCATACATATGGGGGCGACAACAAGGAAGAAGAGTTTAAGCATTTCAACAGCATTAATATTGATCGCAGAATAGATTAAGAGACAGCTAGGAGGGATTTCTTCATGGGATCAAATTCGCCCTCTTCTCCTAGGTCCCTGGGATAGCAGGCAGCAGTAGACACCAACATTTATCAATGTAACAATTTCAACTCTTGAGCAAAAAGCTTCCCATCCCAGAGATTTTTGCATCTAACAAATCACTGCATTTTGTCCTTAAATTTACCCTGTGGCAAAATTTTGGCAGGATTGTTGAACTGTGGGATAAGGAGTCAAAAAATTTTCAAGAAAGGATTTCCCACCCCCAGCTGCTGCACACTGCACTGCATTGTCCAGGGAGAGGTGTTGATGATTAATCATACCCAGTTCCCTAGGACCTACTCTACCCTTCCCCCTCTGCCTTTTCTTTCTCTCTCCTTTTCACAGGCTTCTATGACAGTGAGAATGATTTACTGACTAGTTGAGGATAACAGATATCAGGGCTTGGGTCCAATGGAGTTTAGTGTCTTTTAAATAAACAGGCCTGGCCTTGCCTTAGGCCCTAACACCATTGCCTTTTTTATGTCCTTTATTCTGAATGGTGTGTCTGAGCTTCAGATCTTGTTTGCTTTGCTTGGTCACTGACCCCTTGACTTACCCTGCAGCCTCCCTGCTGAGACCTAGCTTGTGCACTTGCATCCCTGGCTCTGACCTCTGACTTCTCTTCTGCACTATAATTCACGTTGGTGCTTCTGGGTATCTGTTTTGGAGCTTGCTAGGGAGCATGTTGGATGAGCCCAAATCCAGCAAGCCCAAATCTTGCTGGATTTCTCTTAGTTTCATGAGTAGAATCTCAAGCGCTGCCCAGCTCCAGGTGGATTCTGAGAATTACTACAGGAAGGAGATTTCATAGGAAATAACAGAGAAGATGACTGTATGTTACCAGACATTAATACCATGCCAAGTACTGTGTGAAGGAGCTTTGCATATGTTACCTGATCTCTGTGTAAGGCCATGCAACCATTACTATTATCTCTTCCAGAATCTTTGGTAGGCACCTTTACCCCTGAGGTTACATACCCCTTACCAATTGCTTCCTATTTACCCATGCTTTTTACAAATGTTAATCTACTTTCTGCTACTTGGATTGGCTTGTTCTGCACATGTCATATACATGGGACCCTACAGGGCTAGGGAGATAGCTCAGCAATCTAAGTGCCTACCTGAAAAGTACAAGGAACCAACTTCAACCTCCAGTACTGCATGCTGTGCAAACTGTGCTGGCCACTGAAACTGGCTACTGTAAGCCCAGCATTGAGGAGGCTGAATCAGGAGGATGACTATGAGTTCAAGTTGCATAGCGAGGTCTTGCACCAAATAAACAAATATAAGACTAAAAAAAAAAAAAAAAAAAAATTGGAGGGCCGGTGAGGTAGCTCAGCAGTCTAAAGTGCCTGCTTAGACAAGCTTAGGCAACTGCAGGGACTTTGGCTTGATCTTTGGCACCACACACTGCGCCAGCCACACCCCTAATGTTATGGGAGGCTAAGCTGGCCATAACATTAAAAATACAAAAAATAAATTAAGTATAGTCCTATAATCTATGTTCTTTTGTGTCTGGCTTTTTTGAACTAGCAATATGTTTTCAAGGTTCATCCATGTTTCATGTATTGGAACTTCTTTTTATTTATTTATTTATTTATTTATTTATTTATTTTATTTATTTATTTTTTGTCTTTTTGAGACAGGGTCTCGCTATGCAGTTGAGGCTGGCCTTGAGCTCACTTTGTAGCCCAGGCTGGTCTTGAACTCACAACGATCCTCCTGCCTCAGCCTCCCAAGTGCTGGGATTACAGGCGTGAGCCACCACGCCCGGCTGGAACTTCTTTTTATAACTAAATAAACAAATTGTGTTTTCTTAGGTAAATTTCACCACAATTCTATAAATAGGTAAAATTACTATTTTCATCAGCAACAATAATAGGATGAATGCACACAGTTTATATAGAATGGTAATATTTTGGAAAGGAACCTCAGACATAACTGTACTTTCCATTGTTTCTTGTACTTACTTGATTATTGTCCATCTGAAGTAGACAGTTGCCTGGACTTAGGCTGTGATGCAACATACGTCACGCCAGTGCTCTATTGTCTACCTCAAGATTGCTCCACAGTGTCTCTCCAACAGGCTTCCTGGGTCGCCCCAAGCTATCAGGCCTCTAGTACCTTCCTTGGCTGTAGCATTTTTGCAGCATGACCTGCTGCCATGGCCTAGCAGAACATCGCTTTTGGGCAAGGGGCTGAGTGTGCATGGCGTATCCTTTCAGTTCTCTGTCTCAGAGCTGGCAGAGGTACAGTGTTTTCTTTCTCAAAAGGGCTTCTAAGAACCAAAAGTTTTATGGAAAACAGAAGGATAAGATGTGAAGATTACATATTATACCAGTAAGTAGATGATTTTTTTTTTAACCAGTAAATATGGATTTTAGGTCAACTTCCTATCACCTCAGTCTATGATGATAAAATATGGATTGATTCCTTGTTTCAGAGTCTGTATATTAAGGCATGACTTTTGTCCGCCAAGTGCCTATCCTGAGCTAGATTGTGCCCATAGGAAATCACGGCCACACTGGGCTCCACGCACTCTGTCACACAGTGACATGGATATGAGAAATGCTAGAGGAGCCAAAAGAAGGTGAACCATTGGGAGTGAAAACACATCTTTGCTCAGAAAGCTGACACAGCAGCCAAGCCATAGATGTGGGTTCCAGGGCAGGGAGTGCTACACTAAGAGGCCCCCTGGAATGGTCTGTGTCTCATCTCAGGTCAGGAGATCTATCAGTAATTCAGCACAGAACCTTGTTGGCTCAGAAGGTCCAGTTTTAAAATGTAAATGGGAAATTCTTCCATTCAGATAGGTATCACTTATTAAATTCACGCACAGGGTGAAATATGCATGTTAGCTTTAATATTCTGTTATGCTTTGTGTCTAGCTGTCCCCCCAAAGCCTCCTGATATCATGGGATGGACTTCTAGACTTTGTGATTAATTCAAGACCCAATGATGGGATTATGGGTGTGAGTTCTACTGGGATTATGGGTGTAACTGCTGCTAGGATTATGGGTGTGAGCACTACAGCCACCTGGGGTTTATAACTTGAATGTAGCTTAAGGGAGACAGACTTGCCCTCTGCTGCCCTTGTTGCCACTGCTCCTCCCTTTTGCTCTTGCTGATTGGTTGCTTTCTGCATCCATGAACTGCTGCCCTTCGCCCTGTGCTACTCTGCCTTGGAGCCAGCTGAGTATGGACTGAAACCTCTACAAACTGTGGACTAAATAAACCTTTCCTTATTAATTTTGGTGTTGGGTATTTTGTCCCAACAAGGAGTGAAAAGTAACTGATACATGCTCGCATAATTATATATAGGAAAACACTTCAGAGAGAGTGGATGATTTGCTCAATGTCAAATAGCTTGCAAATAGCAAGACAAGGGTCCAGTACACATGTAGAAGTAGTCTAGCCCTTGTTCCTTGACTTACTCGCGTTTTATCTGCATGGATTTTTGAACATGGTGTTGACAGAGAAGTATCTGTGCATATTTTTGTCCCAGTCATCCTGACTTTTGACTTCTTAGTCCATACATAAAGAATACAACATGGCCCTGGTTACATTTCTTGCTCTAGCTTCAAATGTAGGTCCTGAACACAAGTAGAGAATCAAAAGTGTGGGATATTTGTGCCTCTTCTCAGAGAGGTACAAAGGAGTTTAGTTAATTTTTTTGTTGTATTTTTTAGTACAAGGTCTACAGTATCTACAAGTTCTTACTACATAAATTATCTTGTACTGATCCTTCTGCTTTCAGCCTCCCCAATGCTGGGATTACAGACATGGGTCACCACGCCCAGTCTCAGTCCCTGTCCCAGCACATGCCAGGGGCAGGACTGGCATGCTGAGGATTGAACCCTGGCCCCTGCATCTACCTAAGCAGGTGTTTTAATCTGCTGAGCTATCTTGACAGCTTTTCTTTTTTTTTTTTAATGTCCTTGAAAGTAAATGACACAACTAGGTGGTGAAACTTGTCACCTATTAATCTGCCCAACTATATAGTGCTAATATGTCTGTTGATATTGAACAACTTAATCTGCCTTAGAAAGAACTCCATGCTGTTATGTTCTGTCTTAGTTACTTTTTGCTCGTTGCTGGGACAAATACCCGACACTCAAAATGAAGGAAGGAAAAGTTTCTTTAGCTCACAGTTCGTAGAGGTTTCAGTACATATTCAGCTGGCCCAAGGCTGAGTGGAACAGAGCAGAGAGCATCCAGGTCATGGCGGCGGAACAGCAACAAAATGGTGGCAGAGGTAGCCAACCAACACGGCAGCAGAGCAACAGCAACAGCTAGAGCTCCAGTCTGTCTCTCTGTCTCTCTTTATATTACATTCAGGCTCTCCGCCTTAGCTCCCACCCTAGACTACACCCATAATCCCAGAAGTACTTCCACCCATAATCCCATCAGTACTAAAACCTATAACCCCAGGGATCATGGATCAAGTCTCAAACTCTAGAAGTCCCCGCCCAATGACTCCATGAGGCTTTGGGGGGACAACTAGACATAAACCATAACATTTTTGAAGCCAGCTTTTTGTGCAGCTTACTTCAAAGCTCGCCACAGTGATTGGGGGAACAAAAACGTGGGTGTGTGTGGTGCGTCTGTTTCCATCCATCCTCTCGGCCTTTATTATCAGAAGAGAAGCAGGGGTAGCGAGTGGGAAGCATTCTGATACAGGGAAAGCTCTTGCCTGTGGGGTGAGGTCTGCAGAGAGTCTGCACTGCAGGGATGGGGCACAACGGTGGGGGAGGCCTATATCCCTGACCTTTCTACCCAGGATTCTGGCACCCGTCTTTACATTCCAACCATCCTCTTCAAGGGCACTGCTTGGGTATGAGGCTGCTCACCTCAGGCAAGGGAGTTTCATCCATATGTTTTTAATTCATTTATACTCATAAACATGTGATTTTAAGAGCAATGTGACATGCAATAAGTTTTCTAGGCCATCTCTCCTGTTCTGTGTCGACTTATAAGAGCATATACTCCTCCGCTTTGCTCTTGCTGATTGGTTGCTTTCTGCCTCCATGAACTGCTGATCCTCACCAACACAGGCTCCCGTGCCCTCTGTCTTAGAGGCAGGAGTAGCAGGGAGGTGCATGCTGGCCCCTGCCAGCATGAGACAACTCAGCAATGTTCCATCAGGCTGGAATTGTACCCCTGAGCTGGATCCTGCCTTTCCCTGGGGAGCTGCTTCAACCACTCAATGAGAATAATAGCTTTTCCCCTTCCCTTGTTTTATTTTATTTTACTTTATTCTATCTTATCTTATCTTATCTTACCTTATCTTAACTTATCTTATCTTATCTTATCTTATTATTTGTCAGTCTTTCACAGGTTCTCATTAGCTTAGGAGCATCGATTCCCCTTCTCTAAATACTCTGTACACCTATTACATTCTCACACTTTCAACTTAGTCTTTCTTGAGACGGTCCACGTAGTTTCTGGTTTTGTTAACTGAGGCATAGTGAATTGTCCCAAATCCTTAGTGTCTTTCAGACTGTTTGGTCAAGAACTGTGCACTTCGGGCTGGCTTGTTCTCATCTTTTGTGTTTTATGTTTCCCTCTTCATTGCTCCTAGAGCAGGTGTCATTTCTAATGGACAGAGTGGTGCTGCTCTACCCAGGGAGAGAACGGACACTCTGGGAGCCAAGGGATCAGCAAGATACTACTGATGCTACCTAGTTATATACACACTGCTGGTTCTTAGTTCCCTCTTTGGTAAAGGGGAGGTGACAAACTCCACCTCACAGAATTGGTCCAAGAATTTAGTAAGGCTGAGCCATATTCTCTCCTGGGATCACCTGGCCCAGCATGGTGCTGATGTACAAGAAGAGCCATTGCCTACTGGCAGTGGCAAGGTACTTCACCAAGGAGCCAGGAGCAGGCCTACAGCCGAGCAGGTTGGGTGTATTACTCAATGCACTGGGTATCGAAGGACATCTCAGCGAGTAGGAATTTGAAAGTACCCATTTCAGTACATGCATGCTGTCAGAAAGTCTTGCTCATGTGATGACCAGGTGTTTCAGTAAATCTAATTCCAAAGAAGGGGAGACTAGATGAGAATAAAATCGGAACTGGTAAATTAGTACTAGTAATTTCTTTTGGCACAGAGATGGGAGTGCCAGGCTTCGGGCATGCCACACTAGCCTTCATTCTGGCTGTTCTCAGACACAGTTGTAAAGTGTGCCTTCCTCTGTCTTATTTTATCATGGTCTCAGAGAACTTTTGTCTGGGGGGTGATATTGTGTGAATTGCTTGCATTTTGTAAGATGACCCAGGTCAACTGCAGATGCCAATTGAGCTTCTAAGTGGAAGAGGCTGCTCTGTTTTCCTTCTTTTCTCTCTCAGAGGGAAGCAGCTGGTCAGCTGATCAGTGTGTCTATGAGAGAGCTGGGATGGGGCATGAGTGACCCACGTGTTCTGTAACCTCCAACAGCCTGTAAGGGGCCCAAGTTGATGAAAAGTGACTCTTGGCTGGACAGTAATTTACACAAAAGCAAGAGAGAGAAAATAAGGTGCAGAAGAGGGGTGTGAGCACCTGAAATTTTCTCCTGGATACAAAGGGGATGAGTGGCCCCGGCAGCCAGGGGTAGGCACAGGGTGCACGACATGCCCCAGTCGGGTAGCTGAAGGCAAAACCCAAACAGTCTGCGCATGCTGGACCCATCCTGCTCTTGGATATCCAACACAAGTGTGGGAAGGAAATGTGGAAACACCAGACATGGGCAAGTGAGATGAGGGCTTTTAGGGGCTGCAAGCTGGATCAGCTCTATAAATCACAGTAGTGGAAAGTCAAGGGTCTATGAATGTCGTTGTCCTCACTCACTCATGGGATTAAAGTCTTGAAGATATTGAATCAGTTTGGGTCAAGATGGCATGTTTGTTTGTGTTTTAATTTTTTTATTTTTTATTATTTATTTATTCATTTATTTTTAAGATGACATGTTTGGAAATGATGGGGAATAATATTCACCTGAAAGTTGGAAAGTTGAGACCGGACAAGACACGTGATATTCTTAAACATAGACTTCCTGTCTCCCCCTCCCAACAAAGTGTGTTTGTTAGGGTTAATGTTTTATGACGGTTAGACTTCTGACTGGCTATATCAGTGTTACTGAAAGACTGGTGTTACTGAGAAGTCGTTCCCACCCCAAATCACAAAGTTGTTTTCCTTCCCTCCTTAGCAAGTCTTCGATTTCTAGCAGCTTATCGTTACGGTTTAGATCTAGCTTGTCCTTCTTTCACAGGTTTATCCTGGGAGGTGAGGGAACCTTGAAGGGGTATCTTGTCCTTAGATCATGAGGGTTCCCTTCTCATGTGGATCAATGCAGTTTATGAAGAACCAGTGCTCACAAGAGTAGGTTGTTATAGAACAAGACCGTCCCACGTGCTCACTTCCTTTTGAACATGGTCATTTTTCCCTGCATGTTTAATGTAGCCAAGGGTATCATTACCAAGATACTGGCCTCCACTCATGAAAATGATTACCTAAACAAGCCACTTTAGAGGTTACCCAGCCTTTTTTGTTATTGGTATTTTGTTATAGAATCACCAAAGTAGTGAAGGGTGCAGCCGGTGTTTTTCGCATTCGTCACAATTTATTATTAACTCGATGAAACTGCGACTGGGACTTTGGTTAAAGTCAGTGCTAAGAACTGCTCTTTCAGCCGGGCATGGTGGCGCACGCCTGTAATCCCAGCACTTGGGAGGCTGAGGCAGGAGGATCGTTGAGAGTTCGAGACCAGCTTGGGCTACAAAAGTGAGCTCAAGGCCAGCCTGAACTGCATAGCGAGATCCTGTCTCAAAAAGAAAAGAAAAAATTAATTGCCCTTTCTCTGGCCCACTTGTCGCTTGTGATTGTCATTCTCTAAGTTAAGAGGACAATAAATAAGTACCTCCTGGTTTGATATTTATGGGCCAGAGCTCAGCTATAGCGGCACCCAAACAGGTGTCCAAGTGGGAAGAAGCTGTGGCCGGCACTCATTGTTCAGGATAAGCCATCCTGGGGTGCTCAAGCACAGCGGACTGCTCTCCCTCACTGTTTGCCACACCCGCCAAGCTTCCCACTCACCGCACGACTCCATAATTCCTATGTGTTGTATCACTGCATGTGATACCTGCTCTTCCATGGATAAACTTCCCAGTATCACAGAACTCTGGGGAATATCTTTTGCATGTGGCCTTAAATGCTAGGCATATTAGTCTGTTTTACCTACAGTCTGTAGAACTATGTATTAATATCTACCTCCTTAATTCTAGGTACTAGCTGCTTGAAAACTTGCGCACTCCGGTTCCTTTATCTTCCCAAATAGTTCCTGACTATGCTTTGCATTCCTTTTCTATCATTTTTTTTTTTTAATTCATCTCTTCCAGGTACCAAATTTCCCCAAAGTCCCTTTACTTTGCGAGAAGCAAGCTGGGTGAAATGAACCCCTGTTTCTGCTCCTCTACTACACAATTATTCTTTTGCTCATACTCATGCTTTTCGTCTACAATCAAAAAGCAGCAGTCATCCCCCTTCCTCTTTAATGTTAATTTCGGGGCCAGACAAATAGCTCAGCAGAATAAGCACCTGTAAGCTGGCACAAAGGCTCAGGGTTCAGTCCCTGGGGTGCCTTGCCAGCCCTGTCTCAAGGGCATATTGAGATGACAATTAAGACTGGGTGTGGTGCTGTGTGCCTGTAACCCCAGCTCTTGGGAGGCTGGAAACAAGTGGATCACTATGAGTCAGATCTAGCTGTGAACCCTGAATGCTCTACAGATCCTTTCCTAAAAATAAAAAAATAAAAATAAAAATAATAAAATAAAAATGAAAATGAAAGAAAAAGTTAATTTCCCTACTTCTAGAGGGACTATTATTTTTTAAACCAATATTTTCTATCTGCTTATTGATTAAAATATCCAGCTTATCATATGCATTCCCTATATTTATAGATTCTAGGCTACTTATTCTTTACTTTATTTATTTATTCTTGTGCCAATGCTATGGTTTTAATGCTACAGTTTTGTGTCATACTTGTATAATTAATTGAGAAGATGGTTATTTTCCTTATTTTTAGTTTGTAACAGACTGTAATCATAGAGTGGCAACTTTGTCAATGTTGATTATCATCCAGTTTTCAGTACAAGACAGTCAGTAGCTCTTTGCCTGCCCTATCTTTAATATCCCTGTTCCCAATCACTTTCCTCCCATCTCTATTAAAAATCTCTTTCATTAAACAAAACAAAAAACCTCTTCCCATAATCCATATTCCCTCTGGCTACAGCTCTATTGTTTATTACTCTATAGTGATATAATTTTTTTCAAAGTGTGTCTATACTGCCTATTTTCAACCTTTTTCTCTTGCCTACTTTTATTACTACCTGGAAATTCTCTTCCTATGAGTGCCTGGGGCCTATCTCTGCTCCTGGATTATTTAGAGTTAACAAATCTCAACCTAAGCAAGAGTCTCTCTCTGAGCTCCAGAGCTATTTACCAAACTTCTACCAAATAATTTACATTGGCTTTCTCAAGCTGTGTACCTTATTCTTCCTTCCATGTTTCTCCCCTCAACTATTTACCAAACTTCTACCAAATAATTTACATTGGCTTTCTCAAGCTGTGTACCATATTCTTCCTTCCATGTTTCTCCCCTCCCCTAGACATTTAAACAATGGGCCCAAATCATCCTTGATAGTTTCTTCTTCTTCATCCTCCAGTTTATAGCATCTGTCTAGTGACTAACCTAGATACTAACCTTTATCTGGTTCTCTTTTGCTAGTTGAGCCACTCGCAGTTTTCAGCTGGATGACCACACCATCCTTCCACCCTATCCTCATGCCTCCTGCATTTCTTCCTTGAGGCTCATCATCTCTTCCACAGCCAGAAAGGTACTTGTAATGAAACTGCGATCCTATGGGCCTCCTTTGATTCATCACTGATCCTCACTAACTATGAGTGAAACTCAAACTCAGAAGGATGAGTTGGTATGACTATCTCTTACCTAAAATAACAATATGCAGGCCAGGTGTGTTGGAGCACGCCTGTAATCCCAGCGTTCGGGAGGCTGAGGGAGGAGGATTGGTGCAAGTTTGAGACCAGCCTGGACTACAAAACTGAGTTCAATGTCAGCCTGAGCTGCATAGTGAGACCCTGTCTGAAAAAAGACAAACAAAACAAAACAAAAAAACCGAAAAATAATATGCAATGTGTAAGACATCTCTTTAGTATATAAATATGTAAAAAGTCTTCTGAGACTTTTTAAAATGGGAACTTTTTAAAATGGGACTTTGTAAAATGGGAATGGTAATATTTTCCATTGCTATTTTATTGTGAAGTTCACATACCATCCAGTATATAAAACTATAAAGTGCTTTGTAAGGTAACAAATAATAATCTATCATGCAATACCTACCTGGTAAGTGAATAAATTGCCTGTCACTCTGTTCCCCTCTTCCTGTCCAAGGAAGAAAGAAGGCAGAGCAGCAGGCAGTTTCTAGCTCCTTCAGGCAGGGGAGGATGCCTGACAATCTGGGAGCAGTATGTGTAGTGCTGAATCTTGTCTCCTCAAGTGTCTTTATTTTATCCATCCATGAATCCAGCTGTGGAAGAACCACTTCAAATAAACTGTCCTTGGCACAGATCACCACCCCCTGAGGAGGGTGTATTCTGTGAAGTTAAGGAAACAAATACAGATTTTTCTAGAAGGGAAGAAAAAAGGAGATACTTTTACTTTCATTCAATTATCACTTTAGCAGCTGTCTACATGACTTAGAAAATTACCCTCACATCTCTCAATGGATTCTCCATTGTTGAAACCTCCCTTCTCACTGGCTGACAGAGACTGGCTTTCATGCCTACAGTATTTGATGGAGAAATGCAGGGGGAAGTGACAATGGGATCACTTACTCCACAGTAATCTCTTCATTACTTCTGACATAGATATCATAATGTCCTCATAGATGTAACAGGGGGTAATAGTCATGCAATACTGAGGCATTAGTTGGGATCTGGAGTGACTCTGGTCTAAACTTTTAATATGAGGAGAACAGTCTGTACATGAAGGTGTATGAACTTGTACAGCTTCTCACAATGGGCCCTGCAAAGGCATCACCTTCACAATGCAGAGTGAGAAATGAACTTTTCATTACTGGCTGTGACTGACATCTTTTTGTGTCCATTCATGACTGGAAACCTCTGAGTGTCACAGTACAGTACATGATGAATCCCCCAACAGCTGTGTTGGAGACTTTCAGGCCTGAAATTATGGAAGCTTAAATCTATAGTTTCTAAAACTGCAGAGCAATATGAAATAATTTTGCACCTTGCTGTTAGTCAGGATGTTTCTTCCTAAGCCTTCCTTTTTCCACCCAGTCGTATCTGAATGATATACATCTTTCCAATAGCCACAGGTGGAAGATGTCTGTTCCAAGGATTTCTCTGTAAATGTTTCCAGCAGGCCTCCATGGAGCTAAAGTACGAAAAATCACTAAAGTTGTTCTGCTTTTCAACTCCAGGCCAATCTGATGTCCAAAAACTAACTGATCATTTCTCTTTTTTTGTTTGTTTTTTGGTATGTCATTATTTTTCTTGTGGGCTTTTCATCTGGGGTTACCTTCTTTATCCAATATTCCCAAGGATTAGGCATTCAGATCTTTCTGGTCTCTATATTGATGTTTATTTTCTTGAGCTGACTGCTTCAAAATCAGCCTCCCCTTTACAGGTCAATGAACCCTCTTTCTGGCCCTGAGGCTCCCAGGCAGGAATAGAACATCCTGAGGACCCTGTTTGTCCTGTGGGGGAAGCAAGCAACAGGTACTGAGGCTAAGATTATGAGGACCGTTTTGTGGATGGAATCTTAGGTTTGGAATAGCTTGGAAAGATCTTGTGAGTGGACCATGGTCACACATTTTCAGGGAAAATCAAGAAAAACCTTCCCATCCTGATTTCTAAGTCAACATTTTGATTCACAGGAAGCCAACAAAAAAGAATTGGAATGAAAGCTATTTCATATGTGTTTCATAATGAAAACATTTTAGAATATATTAAAAAGAGCTCATGTAGATAGTGTAGTTTTCTATAACTTTGAATGGAAAAAGAGCAGAAGGTGACAACATATTTAAAACAGAAACACTGAACATGCTAGAAGACACGATAGATAAAACTTGAAGTCATAAACATAGTCCAAAACTTTCTGAATAAAACTCTGCTTATACAGGAAATAGTACTGAGAATCAAAAAATGGGAAAAAATCAAATTTTCATAAGAGTGAGAAGAAAGCCTACTGGATGGCTAATAACTTTTTTCTAGCTATTTTCTTTTTTAATATTTATTTTTTATTTTATCATTTTTAATAAGAAATAACAATAAGATAGTTTCAGATAGTTTCAAAACATGTTAGTAGTACATTCGCAATAATTGACACATTGCATAGTGTTGTTTTCATAATAGTTACACAGATATTCTCTAGAGTACTAATATGTAGAATATGTAAAGAACTCAAAACTGGAATCTTCAAAAAAAAAGATCCTATGAAAAACACGAACAAGGGAAAATGTACAGACACTTCACAGAACAAGTAAAAATGGCCAATAAATAAATGATTGAAGTCAACAAAATCACTGGCCATTAGATAAATGCAAACACGACAACGCTGAAATTTCTTCTTACCATAGGGCTCTTTATTCATTTGTTTGTTTCATCTTTGGTTCCAAGAATCAGTTTCAGGGCTTTGTTCTTGCCAGACAGCTGATTGTGCCACTGAGCTACATTTTCAGCCCTCCACTTATCATACAAAGAATGGCCTTCATCAGCAACTCAAAGAATAAATAATATATTAGGTAAAGGAAATGCAAAGATTCAGTTTCTTGGAGGAAGGCTGCTTCTGTAAGTCTGCTTGAGGAGACATGGTTTTTCAAAGGAGAATAAAAATAATAAATCAAAAAACCCCAAATGATACAGAATTTCACATACAAAAAATAGGAATTCAGCAGTGCTTGCTATATTGCATATGTTGTCTTAAATTAGATGCTTAGATTACCAGATATAAGCATCAGAATTAGTAAGAGAAAAGTCATAAGAAATCAAAAAGAGAAGAAACATAATTTAAATATTAACTGCTTTTATCAATAGCCCAGCAGAAATCAGCATTAGTTGTCTGAGCTATCTTGTGTATATACATAAATGTATCATTTTTTCTTCCCTCTTTATTTCTTTTGTCTTTTTACTCATTGTAGTTGTTTCTTCCTTTTGAACAGATTCTTTCCCTTTATTGTGCTTTTCAGCTTTTATTTACTCTTTCAGGTTCTTAAACTAGTGAGACAATATGATGCTTGCACATGGTAGTCTGATGTATTGAGTATGGTCTCTAGTTGCATCCACTTACTTATACAAGTCTCTAGTTTATCTTTTTATAGCCAAGTAATACCCCATTGTGTAAAAAACACCATATTTTAAATTTATTCCTCAGTTGATGGACATTTGGGTTTCTTCCAAGATCTAACAATGTTTATGTTCAAATGTAAGGTTTGTTTTTCTATAAGATATTTTGGTGACTGGCAGGGATTGCCTGGGGTTCCAGGATCAGTACAGCATATGGTACTAGGGAATGAACCCAGGTCTTTATGCTTGCCAGGCAGGTGCTTATACCACTGAGCTATCTTCTCAGCCCTCAAGGTACTTTTGATATGGTCCTCTGATTAATAGGCATAGAAGAGTTATTAACCTGCAGAGTCATAGAACAAACAGAATTATCTCTATTCAGCATTTTTGTGTGGAAAGCAATTGTATAATTTCGCAAATATCTATTATATTATTGGGTAGAGCAAATAAGTTAGTCCAGGAACTAGGGTTTTTCATGTTATAGAAAAAGAATGGAACATGACAAGATGTACTCGGCTTGCTTTCATATTATCAGCACTAAACCAGGCAAGTGAGAATTCTACCACTGAATCACCAATACAAGATGTCAGCACTAAACCTGGAATCAGCCATCTCTTTAAGAAGCTTTGGTTTGCCTTGGTGGGCAGGAGTACTAGAAATCCACGGTGTAGGACCCTGAGAGCAATTTCAAAAATGTCCCTTTTATGTTCTGCTGTTGCCCAGGGTTCTGGATATCTCTGCTTTGGTTTAGCTTTACGTCCAGTTGTCATGGAGAGTATCAGTGGATGGATCTGGATGGGCGGAGCCCTAGGAGACTCAGGCACCTTCAGTGCCTGCTGAAATTCTGGGCATTAGTGATTAAAGAATGACTGAGAGGTTATCGGGAGTTAGGTGCCTGCTGGTGTCAGCAGCAGAGAATGCTCAGTCTGACACCTACTACATACATAAGTGACATTTGAGTCTGTAACTGGGGTTCATTCTTTCATGTTTTCCAGTGTTTTACCATCTATTTACAAAATGAAGGCTGTCTATGTAACTTTGCAAATCCTGGTATCACTTCTTGGCTCTGCCATTATAACTACTTCAGGTCCTAGTTTTAATTCAACAGAATTTCGGTATCTTGTCACTGTATTAATATCATAAGTTTAGCTAAAATCTGCATAGAATATGGGTAGATATATGAATGGGGATAAATATAAGGATAAATTATGAACTAAGGCTTGTACTGACCCAGGAGGTCTACAGTCTTCTAAGAAGTACTTATCTCATGGTCACTGTTTTATAAACTGTAAAACTAACACATTGAGTAAAAATCAAAATCAAACTGATAGTACAGGATAGGATGGTCAAACTTGTTCCATTTTCTTTTCTTTTAATTTTCAGTTTTTCCATTGATTGTCACTATAATTTTGCACGATAGAGCAGTAGCTCTTCTTTTATGGATGTCTCTATTTGGAACATGAAACATTTAACTCAGCTATACAGACTAACATCACCTTCCTTCCTATCCCCCTCCTGAATTTATTGGTTAAATTCTTTTTAAAAAATTAATTAATTATTTATTTATTTATCTATTTATCTATTTATCTATCTATCTATTTATTTATTTATTTATTTATTTATTTATTTATTTATTTATTTTTTCTTGTTTCAGAACCTTTGTTTGTTTATTCATTCATTTTTATGGCCGGCTCAGCCCGCCCCAAGGGAAGGGCTGGTGCAGCATGTGGTGCCGGGGATCAAACCTCGGTCCCTGAAGCCGCCCAAACTTTCCCAAGCAGGCGCTTTAGATCACTGAGCCATTCTTACTTAAGGTTTTTTAGCAAGATCTCCATAATTCTAAATAGTACTGAAACATCTTTTAGTTCCATTCATTTCAGACATTAACTCTTAATCATTGTTGGGAAGAAACAATAATCTCCATATTCTTTTCCTTTTTTTTTATCTTCTTTGTCCTTCAATTGTGCCTTTTAATGTTATCAAGATTTTGCCATTGATATTCTGTAATGTAATTATAATAATGTGTTAATAATTATAACTGTTTTAACAAAGGTATAGCTTACATTTTCCTAAAACATTTTAAATTATGATATGTAACATATGTAAATCATGATATATACTATAGAACCAAAAATTATGATTTGCATCCAAAGGGTAAATAAATGTAATTTTAATAATATTTCAAGTTCAGGGACCAGTAAGATTTTCTTTCTTCACTATGCCATAGCACTTAAAGTCATTTGTATTTTAGTGTTTTGCTTTTTATTTACATATGTCATTTTGCATTGTTTCTTTCTTTTTAAAAAATGTCTTTAGGATGGGGTCTATAGGGTCTACAGGGTCTCAGTACATTGATCAGACTGTAGCGATTCTCCTGTGTTCAACCTCCCAAGTGTTGGGATTACAGGCATGCACCACCACACGCAGCCTCAATCACAATCTCAGCGGGCTCCAGGGGCGGGGTCTACAGTACACTGGGGATCCAACCCCGGCCTCTGTGATCTGCCTAAGCAGGCACTTTAGCCTGCTGAGCTACTTGGCCTGCCTTCTTTTTTTTTCTGAGAGAGTTATACCACTGTCAAAATCATATTTGAATCTTTTACCTTCTTTTTAAAACATAATATGTAAGACTTTATGCTTGTGACTTAAATATCTTTGAAAATCACCATGATTTGAAAGTCTCTGCTAAAAGTCTTATGGAAACTTAATCTTTAATCCCCAAAGTCAGATATGAATAAAACTTTGAAGTGAGACCTTTGGGAGGAAGTTAACATTAGAAGATGTCACAAGGATGAAGCCCTCACTGTTGTGTTCATGGTCTTAAGGAATAGGAAGAGAGGCCCATGCTAGTATCCTCCTCCTGCCTTGCTGCCCCTACCACATTATGTCCCACTGATACTAATTAATGCTGGTGCCAAGTTCTTGGGTATCTGGAATTGTGAGCTAAATAAGTTTCTTTTCTTATACCCAGTCTGTGTCATTCAGTTATAGTAATAGAAAATGCAGTAAGAGAAGCACTTTAAAAATTATTCTTTATTATCCCTTTCTTCTGAAATCAGATATCCCCTGATTCCTCCCTTCTATACTTCTGGTTTCTTAAACAATTGCTGAACCTTGTTTACCTTTTCATATTTGCGAATAGTTGCAGAGATATGTGTGGAGTATAAATGATGGGCATCTATTTTCATGTGCTGTTATGCAGGACTGATGCCCGAGACTCCTCGTCTACGGTGGTTACTTGGAAAGTTTCATATGTGAGTGGCAGGTGCATAGCAGGTTTCATGTTGGGGTTCTTGTAGTGAGAACAGAAGGTTCCTCTCTTTAGTGAAAACAAAATAGTAATATTGTATGTTGTATTAACATCCCTCTTCTGGTCCTTGGCTTGGCCTAGTCATATTTTTCATATCTAAAGGCTTTCTGGTTTCTGTTGGGAGTTAACAATGTCTCTTCCAGTGTTTCTTTCTTTTTTCTTTTCTTTTCTTTTCTTTTCTTTTGTATACTTGGAGCTGGAGAATGAAAAAGATGCTTTTTGACACAATTATTGCCTCACAGTTTATTTGTCACATTCTGATTACATTAACTAAGTTACCATTATCTAGTTTTCCCTGATGAATTCTATATCCTCCCTCTGGGGATGGTTAATGAGCTAGGAGTAGGTAGACATTTTGGTGGATTACCTTCCAGTAAATAACCTGGATTCTCTTTGGAGAGGGCAGAAACTTTGCTTCTTTAGTCTTATCCTGTAGTGTCCCAGGAGAAATAAAGACAGCAAGCACTGTCTCATTTTGCATCCATTTGAACAGAAGTTAGAATTGTGTGGCTTATTGCTTCTCGGCCTTTTGGCTAAGATCAAGTGTAGAATTGTGTGGCTTGTCTGTGGTCTGGACTGTTCCTGATGATAAGAATCTCCCAAGGTTAAAGGCTATTATTCGTCTTTATTTCTAGCAAGGACGCTGATGTCACACTACACTTTGGCATGAGAGCCAAGAGCAGGGTGGTAAAAGATTAGGCAGTTATCATGTGGGTGGACAAAGAAGAGGCCAGCAGAAGAGGTGGAAGATTTGAGCAAGGTGCTGGAGAGGAACTGAGTAAAAACTGCTGTAAGTTCTTTCTTGCCAAGCTGGAGGTATAGGTTGAGAAACTGTGACTGTCTAATTATCCCTGAGCTAGAGTTGTTCTGTCTTTCTAGAAGTAATTTGGCCAAAGCAATAGACTAAACTTAGTGAAGTGTCAGCCCTTGGGGCAAAAGAAAAAAACAAAAAGACAAAGCCCATTGGTTGGAGACCGAGTCCCAGTGTGGATGGGCTGTGAACCCCTGCTCTGGGGCAGCTGGATCTCTGTAGTCAGCTATTCTGTGCATTTGTGCCTTAACTCTGAAAGTGCACAGTTGTATTTCCACCCCAGAAGCCACATTCTTGACACTCTTGAGTGCTGTATGACAGTGTTAGGAGTAGGGCTGTGCACGTGACGATTAGACCTCACTTCACTAGCTGACAGACTGTTGCTGCCTTCATCCTGTGCCCTGTCACTCACCAGGGGTACTCTGCTGGACAGAGCAGCAAGGCTCACATCCCAGAACTAGTTTGGAGTGGGGAGATGTCTGGCCACTGGGGATAGGACCCACCTTCTTGATGGGGTTGAGATACCTGAGGAAATCCAGCCCAGGTTTCAGTGGAGACAGCGGAACTTAAAAAAGAAAAATCATTTTGGAACTTCTACTAAGTTGTGGCTAGTTAAGTAGTTTTCAGACTACAGTGATACTCATGTTAAAACCTGAAAATGAAATAGTATTTTATTGCACCTACTTTTGTTGCACCTACTGATACAGACTCATCACGGAGTGTTGTCAGCACACTGCCTCCTTCAATCTTAACCGCCTTCAGGAAAGGTGTGATGGTCCATATCTCACTTGCAAGCAAGTGGAAAAGCAGCATCTAAAAGTATTTCTGAGCCGGGTGTGGTGGTGCACACCTGTAATCCCAGCACTTGGGAGGCTGAGGCAGGAGGATTGGCGTGAGTTTGAGACCAGCCTGGGATACAAAAGAGAGCTCAAGGCCAGCCTCAACTGCATAGCGAGACCTGTCTCAAAAAGACAAAGAGAGAGAGAGAGAGAGAGAGAGAGAGAGAGAGAGAGAAAAAGTATTTCTGTCTTCTGAATGCTACATTTTCCTCCATCAAAATATAGAATACTTGACAAGCACTGGATTAAAATCACATGTTACTAATCATTAGATGATCATAGGTAGATGGACCTCTCTGGGCTTTCAAATTCTTATCAGCAAGATGGGGATGAGGATAATGTCAACTTTGTAAGCTGGTTGTGGGTTAAATAATGCCATCTTTATATCTATCAGTTCAGTACCCTGCATATTAGAGCATACACAATAAATCTCCATTGAATAAGAGGATGAAGTTGAATAATAGTTTTGTAGGATAGCTATTACCTTGCAGTTTCTTGAGTTTTGTGCCACTGGAATTTTTGCCTGGTTAATTCTCTGTGTATATGTGTGTGTGTGTATGGTAGGGGGGACACTGACAGTGCAACATGTGATGTTTAGCAGCACTCTTGTCTTTCACCCTCTAGAGCAGTGGTTCTCAACCTTTCTAATGCCGTGACCCCACAATACAGTTCCTCATGTTGCAGTGACCCCAAACCAAAAAATAATTTTGGTGGCTACCTCAAAACTGTAATTCCAAATAAATAATATTTTCGGATGGCTTTAGGTGACCCCTGTGTTTGCTTGTTTGACTCCCGCTGGGGTCGGGACCCACAGGTTGAGAACCGCTGCTCTAGGTGCTAGTACCCACACCCTTTGTCCCCACATCATCATAAACAAAAATGTTTCTAGATATTGCCAAATATTTTCTGGAAGGCAAAGTTGTCCTACTTAAGAACTATAGCCTTAGAGAGAAGCACTTCTCTCTTGGATACTGCGGGACATTGACTTGTAAATAGTAAGTCATTTAGACAGTTGACAGCACATAGTTCGGATTTTGTAGTTTTCATAGTTTCTGGTGTGTGGAAGTGGTCATAGATAACACACGAATAAATTTTCTTGTATTACACTAAAACTTCATTTACAGACAATAGACTAATTCATGAGCTGTAACCTCCTGACTCCAGCTATAGAAGAAATGCAGAGTAAATGAGCAGAAGTAGAAAACATTTTTACTTATGCAACACTCATTACTGTGTCTTGCAGCCTGGCATTTACCTTCCATACGGGCAGAGGGCATTCGGTCTATATGCAGAATTTTGTGAGGGGTTTCAGAGGTTAGACAAGGCATCTGTAACAAATGACACCAGGGAAAGGCCATCTTTAGGGAAGCAGGCTTGAACAACAACTTCTTCCAAAGAGCACGTTCCTACAAGAAGGCTAGAAATCAATGTCATTGGTGACTGCTACCTACATGTGAATGGATTTCTCCATTCAGAAAGAATGTTGGTTCTCTGTTGTCACCAAACTTAGAAGAACAAAGTGAGGGAGGAGAAAGGACCCAGGAAGAAGGTACCATATAAAAGTGAAGCTGGGCTCTTGAACACAAACTTGGCTGACTCCTCAAACCTGCTGACATTATTGCCGGTTTAAACTGGAGCGGAAATGGCACAAAAGTCAACTCTGTTATTTGACAAGGCTGTAATTAGGCATAGAAATGGTCCTTTATTAATAAGAAGGACTGAAATCTGTCTCTAAGTAGTACCCTGTAACCATCACGACAGGTAGTTGCAGGTGAAAGCATGCCCCTTGTTCCGTAACGCTCTGCTGTCTGCCTCTACGGAACACGAGCACAAGCCTACTGCAAACGCCGTTGCGCTGTGTGTGGTTAGCATATCTGCCAAGTGTGACAAAGGGTGATGGACACAAAGTAAGGGATCTGAGTGAAATTGTTTGGGATCCACTACCTTCCTTCATTTCACTCAAATCTATTTCCTGTTAAGAAAACATTGCAAAAATATTTCTGACATGAAGTCATGCTTTCATTTTGATATTACAATTGTGGCTTCTCTTGCAGGCAGAGGAGCCAATGATATATAAACATTAACCATAGAAGCTTTGAGCCATGTTCTCCAAAGCATTGACTTAGTCGTTAGATCCTTTTGCTTGTCTCCATCTCTCTATTTTTTGCCTGAAACCTAGCTGTAATGGCTGGAATTTTCTCATCCACCCTGTAATCAGGAGTCTTGATTGCTGATGACACTATGAAGCTGTAATCTAGTCCTGAGTAGCATGTCCATGAACCTATCATTATAAAAGTGAGGGAAAAAAAACTTCTTTAAGAAGCTCTTTTGGGAGTTATTTGTCATAACAAGTGTTGGAGCTCAAAGATGTCTACAAATTCATTTCCAATGGTCCTATATAGAGATAGAATCTGCTTCTCTATTTGAAAGCCTGAGCTACTCCTGTGGCCTATTTTGATCCACACAATGTGGCAACAGTTATATAGTATATCTGTAAGGGTTTATGCCATAAGGAAATTACATCTTTCAGGTTTGCCACAGAGGGCATCTTTTACAACACATTCACTCTGCTTTGAGAAATCCAAGTCAAGCGATGAGACACAGAAAAACTGAGATACCCAGTAGACTCAGCTTTATTCCAGCTGGTTGCCAGCACTGCATTCTGGAAGAGTATAGAAGGTTCTAACCTACTCAAGACACTAGATTGCAGTAGCCCTTGCTAGCACCATATCAAACTGGAGAATGAAGCAGCTGAGCCCAACCTCTTAGATAATTCTGCTTACAGCATAAGGTGCTGTAAGAAATCCTCTGATGTGGCAAACACATCAAACGTCCAAATAGCTACAGCCCCAGGTGACAGCTCCCGAAACAGAAAAGCCACCTAGGTGCAAATCATGAGAGATGATGGATGACTCTTGCTTTAAAGTAAACTAATGTAATGCCTGAAAATGAAGACCATGAAGGTAAAGACTTAAGAAAGAAACATGGAAACAGAGATCCCAAGGAAAAATTCTACCCATTGACTCAAAGACGTATCCTAAAATTTGTCCACTAATCTTACCTTCTGTCCACTCACCAATGTGAGTAACCATAGAATCAAGTTAAAAAAAGTCTGAAATGTGAATCTCAAAAAGATCTGAGGATACATTCATGGTTTAGCCAAGAGAGAGCCTCATTCTCTGCCTACCTGCGTGTTTGCAAAGCTCCTAAGCTGTGAAAAAATGGGAAAGTTGGCCAAGAAGGGTAGATCTTTAAATACTCAAACAAAGCAATCATGACATTGTCCCACCCACTTTCCAGTATGACATTAGGTGCACATGGCAGCCTCTCACTGAGGATGGATTGACTAAAAGAAGTGTAAAGCATGCAGAGAAATAGGACGCAGAGCTTGTAGTAAATGTACTGGCCAAAAAATGTCAACATAGCCAAACATAGGCAACAGAGAAAGAAAAAAGGAACTACTATTAAACTAGCATTTTAGAAATATTTTTAAAAGACAAAGGGTTAAATGTGCAAGGTAATAAGATGTCATAGGTAAGAATGAGAATAGTTGATCAAAAACTGAATAGAAGTTTTAGAAATTAAAAATAAAGCAATTGAAATTTAAAGTATTTGTAACATATACATGAGCTAATAATTCTAAAAATCTAAGAAATTTCTTAAAATTTAGCATAAAAAGCTAAAGAGACATTAAAATAAGTTGAACGATATAAAGGCAAATCTAAGGCAAGGATATGAAGTGAATGTCCTGGGCTATATAATTTTTCTCAAAATAAAGAAATGCCTAATGTCTTAGTTACTTTTCTCCTGTTGCTGGGACAAAATACCTGACACCCAGAAGGAAGGAAGGAAGGAAGGAAGGAAGGAAGGAAGGAAGGAAGGAAGGAAGAAAGGAAAGAAGGAAGGAAGGAAGAAAGGAAGGAAGGAAGGAAGGGTTTATTGAGCCTACAATTAGTGGAGGTGCCAGTCCATACTCAGCTGGCTCCAAGGCCGAGTGGCACATGGCAGAGGGCAGCCATTCAAGGCTGCAGAAAACAGGAAAACAGTAAGAGCCAATCAGAGGAGTAGTGGCAACAACAGCAACAGAGTGCAGGTCTGGCTCCCTTATGTTACATTCAGGTTATCTGCCCCAAACTGGATATAGCACTCACACCATCATCCATCCCAGTAGCACTGACACCATCATCCCAGCAGCACTCAGACCCATCATCCCAGCAGCACTTACCCATCATCCCAGCAGCACTGACACCATAATCCCAGCAGCACTCACACCTGTAATCCCAGTGGCATTCAT
>PVJA010016777.1:0-42824 GCA_004027025.1 Myocastor coypus
TTTTTTGAGACAGGGTCTCGCTATGCAGTTCAGGCTGGCCTTGAGATGACTTTTGTAGCCCAGGCTGGTCTTGAACTCACACCGATCCTCCCACCTCAGCCTCTCAAGTGCTGGGATTACAGGCATGCGCCACTGCGCCTGGCTGGGACGATTAAATAAAACGTGTTCTGTCGATGTCACTTTTCTAGAAACAAAGGAGATAGTAGCAGTTTTAAGGCTGCTCTTCCTGCACTGTGTGTGATGCAAACTGACCACTAGCACTCACCTGTTGATGTCTAACATTGAAATTATAATTAGGAAATTAAGTCCTAGATCTCCATGGGATAATAAAAACACGGCCCATTGCTGTAAGCCTGAAGAGCGAAAACCATGCAAGCACTGTTTTGAACTTTCCTTCAAGAGCCTGTGAAGGGAGCAAGAGTGGCTTCATGAAATGACTGTGTTCTGCTGGGGTTGAGTAAACCTAAAGGAAAGATGTCCCGTGCTGTCTGCTGGCATGTCACTTTAAAGGATGGTATTCTACACCTCAACCCAAAGAGTAAAGGACATGTGGAGATTTGTTCTGTTCACAAAAGGTCGTGGCTGCACGGGCAACTCTTTTTACTTCATCCTGCTGGAATGTCCCAAGAAGTCAAAGGAAAGTTCAATACTGAAATCATCTTTCTAACTGCAAAGCAAAGGAGACAGGTTCACAGATATGAAGGGAAAGAGTATAATGACCAGCGTGGGTATCACATTTCACCCTTAGCTTCACTTGCTGGATATTATGGAAGCTTTGATGCTAAGTTTGCAAAGTATGGGAAGCTACCATGGACAAGACCACTAGGAAACTGCAACAGAGATTTTATTTCTGAAAATCCAAGTCAGACCATGGAATCAATCTACTGCCATGTGGAAAATTTAAAACTCCTCTTCAGTGTGGAAAATGTAAATTGAAATAACCAGTTAAAATTTCTTTCAATGTCTCAAAATATTTTTCAATACACCCATGTAACTACCCTCCAGTCATCACTGCACTGACTCGGTATTCTAAAAAGCAGCCCTGCCAGGGTCCTCAGGAGGAGGGTGAGGGATTTCAGGTATTTGTTCCCAAAGCCCCCTGCTTGAAGTTTTAAGAAAAAATTTAATGAAAAACACTATCCTTCATAGACAAGTAAAGGATGATTTTTTAATGGGATTTGATGTCTATTTCTCTACATTTGCCAAGGAAATGATGAATGTCATCACTCTATGTTACAAAAGCTGAAGAGGAAACAGTACAAGAGAAGCCTTCGGGAAGCTGCTGCGTTGCAGGACCAGTCATTTAGGCCGGCCCACTTCTCAGCCCAATATTGTCAATGCCAGGCAGCTGGCTGAAGAGAAGGTCGGAGGCTGAGCGAGAACTCAAGCTCCTCGTTCCAACAGGTCCTCCAGGCAAGCAGAAGTAAAACAGCACACACAAGCCACTTCTCCTTTATCTCAGCTTGGGAAAAAGAATTAGATGACACCACTGCCTTCTTCTCTCAGGACTAATGCCCACAGCTAAGCCATGTTCTAAAGAGGGGAAGAAAAGCATCCAAACGAAGCACAAAACGTCCACTGAAAAGTCAGCACCTCCAATCTGAGCAATGAAAACCTCTAGTTTTATTCCATGAGACACAAGCGTCAGTGTTATATTTGATCTAAGAAAAAAAAAAAAAATACGACCAAGAGTATACAGATGAGGAGAAGGGCATTGCCAGCATCTACTCACAACTATTATCACCATCTCCTATTACTGCCTTAGCTAAATAAACGCCACTCCCCACCCATGACTGTGCTTGCTAACTGCCCTGCTGGCCACCTGAAACCTCCAGCCCCATGCTCTATGACGAACCCTTCTGCGCAAGCTCCTAGTGACAAGTGCAAAGTATGACCTTTTATTAAACTAAGGCCAGCCACTGCAGAGGTCAGATTACTATTCAAGCCAGAAGTCTATTTTCTAGATGGACAGAAGCTAAACTTGTCTGTGAGTCAGCACTCAGGCACGGCCGATATGCTAGAATGTGTCTGCCGTGGTCGGTGGCTGTATTCAAAGACCAGACACTCTCTGGATGTGGTCACAAAGTGGACAGCAGCTCCAAGAATAGAGGCAGATTATTTTCTAGTTAATGGGGAGCCACTGGCTACCAAATAAACTTTGCTTTTGAGAAATCCAATGGTTTGTTAAAAGTACACGTGCTGCGTGGTACTTTTGCATGTGAGGGTAGACGCATTTGGAGGCCATGCCATGTTTCAAGTTGGCGGGGCTTTCTGAAGGCACTCTCAGTGATTACCAACCAAGACCAGCAGATGTTCTTGACCGTCCTTAACAGAGTATCTACTGGGGACAAAATCTCTCTTCCGTACAACACATTAAGTAGAGCGAGGTATTCATGAAACAGAATCATCGGTTGATATTAGTAACATTCAAGGAAGAACAGAATTTTCAAGAAATTCTTAAAGGTTAAGGAGATGAGTGGGGCTGGGAGACACTTGATTGGCCAACTGAGGATCTCTTAAAATAGAACTGTAAAAAGGATCGTAAGTTCCAAAGTGAAAGGAAGAAATGAGGGTGCCATTTGTCTCATTATATTTTTAATTAATAAGCTGCTTCTGTGGACATCAAGAAAATATGTCACATAGGGAACAAATCTAGCAACACGTAACTAATTGGCTGTTTCTTTTAGCTGATTAACATTTCCTTAAATAAGAGAGCTTTATTTTAAAGGGATACTTGTCATAACAATGTACTTAAAATCTTGAAAGGGGAAGGTTAATCGTGTTATTAAATGATGTTGGGAGGGGGAAAGAAATGTTCAGGAAAAATATGCAGGCAATTTTGTCCTTAGGAATCTGCTTGCTCCCTGAAAGGCTCCTGCAGATTTTATGTCAATCAACTGAAACCATCTGGGATCCTTCTTTTTCTGTGTGAGTCCTGGTGAGGGTTCTAAAGGAAAGCTCTGGAACAGGGCCCTGTGCTGGTCAGGTGGGACACACACAAGAGGAGGCAGGCTAGGAGCTGCTCAGAGAGTTTTAAAGGCTGTCTGATGGTTTGGAAGAAGGAACTGTCAGAGAGCTGACAGGACCCTCACCCCTCAGAACATTCTACTGCTGCTGACTCTTCCGTGGGGAGCTGTCAGGGATTGTGTGAATACTGGGGAGTTGGTCATAGTTAGCTTGATTTTCACTAGGTAAGTTCATGAGGGGATGACAGTCCTGAAAACCAATACTAGGAGCAGAAGGCATGGTGGAAGAGAGACCCAGACCTCCAAGGTGGAGTGCAACTGTTCAGCAGGACCGACATCACAGCAGAGGTGATCTGAGCTGATTATTGAAGTGGGCATTCAATGGCAGCCAGGACCACTGGACATATAGCTTATCATATGGGCTCTACACATGTGGCCTCTTAGTTCTCATGGGAGGGCAGACTGTCAGAGACAAAGGATTATCTTTGAATCGTTTATGGTATTTTCTTTTTAGGACAGCTTTGCAGACAGCTTTTTAGCTTTAAAATTTTCTCTAAGTGGCAATATACTTCAGGAGGAAATGAAGAAGCAAGTACATTTTGCTGAGTTTCATCCACTGGAGCCAATGCTTTCTAAAGTTTGTACACCTATGTTCCAAGAGTCCTTCAGGGCATAATCCTTCATCTTTCTTTATACATTTACAAAAAGAAAATGCAATGAATGGAAGCAAAAACACAACAGAAGGAAAAGAGGGAGAAAAGCAAAAAGGAGGGAATAAGTGTGTAAAGAAATCAAGCAAAGAAAGCTCACTGAGTTGACGGCATAGGCTTTTTTTATGTAATGGTACAGTGTCTCACTAAGCAGCTGAAATTCATAGCGATCTTCCTATTTTCAGCCTTCCCAGCACTAGGATTCCAGGCATGTACCACCACGCCCTGTCTGGGCCTGGCTCGGCACGACAGAGGACTGGACCAGTGGGGCATGTGCTGCCAGGTATCAAGCTCTGGTCCTTGTGCTTGCCTAAGCAGGAGCATTACTCCACTGAGTCATCTGACTGGTTCATGAGTTTTTTTTTTTTTTTTTTTTTTTTTTTTTTTTGGGGGGGGGTGGTCTCGCTGTGTGGTTCAGGCCAGCCTTGAGCTCACTTTTATAGCCCAAGCTGTTCTCAAACTCACACAATCCTCCTGCCTCAGCCTCCCAAGTGCTGGGATTACAGGCATGCGTCACCACACCAGGCTTTGGTTCATGACTTTTGATCTAATTGTAAAGTCCTGATGTTTTCACAGTGCCACATTAGAAAACAGAAATTTACAAAGATGATACAAAGAAAACATAGCACATCTCCATGCATTGTATTTTTTTGAAATTTATTGTATTTAACAAAGAATATGTACCCATTACTTTCTAAAGGATTTAGTCAGAATTCTGCTGTATTATCACAACTATTTTTCATTAGTAACCAAGTTCCTCTGTAAAACTCCATCCAGAAAAGTGTTCCTAAGGTGGAACATCACCCCAGAAGTCAGTAGCAATCAGGGGCAACAGCAGATTTCAAACCTGCCAAATAAAAGCTAATGCCATGAAAGGCCAGCCAGAAAGCTCAATAGACTAAAGTTCCTGCATAGGCAGAATGCAGGGACCAGGTTAGATCCTCAGCACTACATGCAGTGCTGGTCCTACCCCTAGCGAGCAGAGAGGGCAATTGAGACTGGGTGTGGTGGTGCATGCCTGTAATCCCAGTGCTTGGGAGGCTGAAAACAGGAGGATCATTAGGAGTCCAATCGATAGAGTGAGACCTTGTAGACTGTAGACCCTGTACCAAATTCATTAAGAAAAAAAATATAACGCCACAAAGGTTCTACACAGAACATCTATTTTCCAAGTTGGTATGACAGACAACTTCAACATTGTTCTATGTACACATTCAACTTGGTCAAGAAGTAAAATGCATAGACACCCCCCCCCCCAGGTCTGGATTGTGATTTACATTTTTTTGTCAATTTTTCTCCCATGTCCACCACTGACTTTGTTTAGGTCTCAATGTTGCAATCTTGAGAACACACAGTACGCTCCCATTGGACAGACAGAGCCATCTGCCTTTGCATCACTGGTGCTACTCACGTTGACCAATGACTGACATGCACACTGAAAGACAGGAAGACGGCAAGGAAGAAGTGGGGTAGGGTAGAAAGAAAACAAGACAAAACAGAGTTGACTTACTTAAATATATCTACCCTTTCATTTTCTTCTCAATGTTCATTCCTAGATTGTGATTGAAAGAATTATCTTTTGTCTATCAAATTGTGACATTGGAAATAGATCTTGGGGCTGGAATGGTAACTCAGCAGACTGAAGCACCTACTTAGGTAAGAACAGGGATGGTGGTTCATTTCCAGGTACCGCATGCCATGCCAGCCCTGTAACCAGGGCAGGCTGAACAGGCCAGTGTCCTGGCACAGTGGTGCATGCCTGTAATTCAAGCACTGGGGAGGCTGAAGATAGGAAGATCACCATGAGTCTGAGCTGTGTAGTGAGGCCTTGTAACATCCAAATACATTTTAAAAAAAGAAAGAAAATAGATCTTGTCTTTGCCTCCTGGCCTTTCCCTCTCACTGTCCAATCTCCTGTGGAAAACCCACAGTCCAAGCATCCAGCCTTACAGCCCCAGAGCATCTTCTGACTTCTTAGTCCCACAGCCAACACATTTCCAGACCCTCTCAATCTAATACTGCCCAGGGCTGGGAACTAAGCTCAGCTGCAGAATGCTTGCCTAGCAAGCTGCAAGTCCTGGGTTCAGTCCTCAGCACCAAAAGCAAAAACACAACAAAAAATAATAATAATAAACCTCACCTAAAAATAAATAAATAAATATTGAACGCTGCCCAGCCCTCTTTTTTCATAGCTATTAACAATGATGGATCATATTTAAACCCCAGCCAGGCCAATTAACACTCGAAAATCTGCAGGTAGGGCTGGGTAAATAACTTCTGGATGATTCCAGTGTTCACAAAAGACAGAGAATCAGCCAATGACCTCATGGGATCTGGGTTCTCCCAGCCTGTCTCCCTTGCTTCCCATGTTTATCTGCACAATCGCCAATGCCCATCTTTTCTTCCCCATTTTCACTCTTTCGGATGTCTTTACGATGCATCTATGATGTCTACAGCTCTCTCCACTCAGAAACTTAAATAAACCTTCAACTGTTTAAAGCTGGGTAGCAAAGTCAAAGTGTAGTCTGGCTTTTAAGATCCTCCCTAAAGGAAAAGAGCTGCTTCCCCTCTATTTCCCCACACAGTTTCCACCACTGCCCGCCAAAGACTGCGATTTTCCAGCATTACGCATTGTTGCACAGCGTTCTCTGGTGTAAAATGCCTTCTTGCCAACTTCTGAATTTATGGAATTTACTGATTTTTTCAATACAAAGTGAAATCCTTTTTTTTTTTTTTTTTTTTTTTTAATGCATCTAGGACAGGGGATACAGAGTCTACAGAGTATCACTACATAGATTATACTCCGGCAGCCCCAAAGTGCCATCCCTTGAAGCCTTCTTTGATCCTCCATCTGGATGAAATCTCCCATCCTCTCCAATCTCATATCACACTGGAGCACTTACAAGCCATGACAGTCTATACGTCATTATTGTTATTTGACACACATGCACTTTCTCCTGATGCACATGAACACAGCCTTGAGAACACACTGAGGACCTGGTCACGTAACAGGCTCATAACTCTTAGTCAAATCTAGTGCCTGCCCTTGATAACCACTCGCCAAAGGGCTATGCTCTAATAGTCAATTGTATTTTCTAATATTTTGGAAAGATAATAATATTGAAGGATAACTACTGGGTCACTATTCAAATTGCATTTGCTTACAGCTTGGTAACTACAGAATATAACTCTATGTAACACACACTGACGTTGCCGAACACTGGCATGGCAAAGTCCCAGGCCAGAGAATCCACACAGACTCACCGGAAAAAACTGCAGGTACTCATTACAGCACTCAACTTCAGATACTGTATTATGCATTGAATCTCGTGTCTTTCAGTGTTTTATTTACTCCGTCAACAAACTATTCAATCATTTACATCTGCACATAAATTTTCTTATGTAATTAATTTGCATAAATGCACTATGTAAATATTAAATATTAATCAGTGTAAATATTAATAATGTACCGATAGTTTTAAGAGTCATAACTGAAGTTGCTTTTTCTATTTTAATGGAATAGTATCAGGGACTATTCATTAGAAATTCAGTTCAGTTCTGCTACCACTTACTAGGAGGTCTGATGGGTCTCTTCTGCAGTTGATTTATGAAGTGTGATCAAAAACTATGGTGAACATTGCCATCCTTTGGAAAGCAGGAGTCTTCAATAAGAAATAGTGCCATCCGTTCTTCAATATGAGAAATTGCTCAATGGACCTCCATAGTGTGAGTGATGACTGTCAACTGTGATTCCATTTAAAGCATTTTAACAACAGATTTGAACATGAGGCAAATGAATGAAAAATTTATTCCATGCATTTAGATTGTTGAACAAAAGCAGCAACACTTGTCAGCTTTACTGCAGTTGGGCCATCACATAGCACTGCAGATTCCAGCTTTCTAAGAAATGTCACTGCATGAGATGAAACTTAGGTCTTCAGTTCCTACCCTCAGACCAAGCCGCAAAGTTCTCAATGTAAATTACGTACGTCTTGTGCAGAAGAAGCCTGTCAGCAAGATCCAATATTATGATTGTGTTAATTGTGTTGTTTGACATTGGTGAAATTGTGAGAGTTTGTCCCCAGAAACAGTACAGTGAGTCTGAATGTTGTAAAAGCTGATGAGAGCTCTGAAGAAAACATCTGCATAGAAACAGCCTGAACAACAGACAGCTCCATGCTCCACCATGAGGACGCTCCTTGTCATATGCCACACACCAACAGTAATAACGGGGTGATGATTTCTGTCAAGTAAACCATAATGGGGGGTCGCCACTTGCTTTATTCTTCACATCTTACACCATATGTCTTCTAACTCTGCCCCAAAGTCAAAGGAACCATGGAAGATAGACATTTTGAATTTATTTAGGACATGAATACAGTCATAACCCGGAAACCTAATATACTCACAAAAGAGGATTTCCACAATTGTTTCAGAAAGTGAAAAATCACTGTCTTGGTATATCTATATGTGTGAAGCATTATGAGGTCTATTATTGAAACTGTGTTTATTTATTATAAAACATTTTAATTTAACCATTCTCTATTTTCTGGTCTTGTCTCATATGTATAAGTCTGTCATTCTTTAAAAGAGCTTATTGGGGCTGGGGAGATAGCTCCGAGCACAAGTGCCTGCTGGGCAAGTGCAAGGTCATGAGTTTGAACCCTGGTCCCACAAAAAAAAAAAAAAAAAAAAAAAAGAGCTTATTTTATAAAATGATGGTCAAAACTTAAAAAGATTAGGTCCTTTTACCTAGTATATTCAGAAATAGGAATAGCTATTAAGCCTATATAAATATATTGAGAAATAAAATACACAATGATGTAGAATGAGTTCAGTATATTGCAGTCCTCATCTGCTATCTGCTGATTATTTTGTCTATGAGTGAATAGACCATAGTTGCCCACATATTGTTATTTCAAACTAATAACAAAACCTATCATATAGTCTTGTTATTGAGGTTAAACCACAGAATGAGTCCAAAACATTCAGCAAAGTATCCAGCATATGCTACACAGGCCGTAATAACTGCTATGTCCTCAGCAGAGCCCAGCAAGCTCCCAGCACTAGCACCAACCTCATGCTTCCACTCCGATGGCTAGGGAGCTTCCTGCAGTTGTCTTCAACACTCCTGAGCTCATCTGGGGGACCTTCTCATTCCAGAGTACCACATAGTCATGCATTCTACTATGCTCAGCATGCCAGTGCATTATAGCAGGGTCATCCATACACATACACACAGTGGCTCAGAGCAGCAAACTAACAATGGTGCATTCCATATTTTCTGGCAATTTGTTTTACTTCAATGTATATTAAAACCCAAAACATAAGCACTTGTCATACACCAGCAGCAAATACTGTACAGTCTCAACACTATAACTTTTCATTCAACAGACACCCATGTGATATTATGATCAAAACCAACAAACCCTTACATTCAATGTGTTTGGCCAATAAAACTTTTCTGATCTGCGGGCATGCTTAGTAAGACGGGCCATCTGTTTTGGTGTAAGGGACTCACAGAAACCACTGGTTTCATGACATAAATTTCAGGAAGGCATCAACGTGGTCCTAAATCACTGAGACACAACCCATAAAGCCATCCTCGCCATGCCTTATGCCAGAGTCATGTATTCTTAAAACACATAATTGGCCGCACCCTTTAGACACTCACTCAACATTTTCTACTCCAAGCCTGCAGGTTTGCTTACTGCCAATCTGTACATTCAATACATACTGACTGTGTGTCATTTTCATTTAACAGAGTGATAACAGCTTTCATACTGAAATAGGTGAAAGTCACGCGTCAAATGCAATCTCCCAGGCTCCCTCCCTAGTGATGTGGGCAAATCACACAGTATTTATTAAGGGTTTGTTTTTTTTTCATATTCCTCTACATTGCAGCATACTCAGAACGCTATTTAACACACACTACATTTCACAAACATGAAGCTCTACAGACCCTTTAGCATTGTTTCGGTGGAATTGTTTTGCAATGCAGATTTGTTTACATCATTCACTGCTAATTTACTCATTAATCACAATTTATCGTATCAGATGTGCTGATCATCATTAAAGTGATCATTTATTCTTCGTGCCAACCTGCTGCTTATCATGTACCTGCAAACTGGATCACACAGAGAAGCTAACTGGCTTACTGGAAAGGGAACATTAGAATAGATGTCCTCAGAGTAGGAAAGAAACAGAAATAAAAACCAACAAAAGAGAAACAATGGCGTCTTCCCCCAGTTTAACATTATCAAAGTAGACCTGCTACATTTTCCTAGAAGAAATTACCAGTGTTCTCTTACTAGTTTTATATTTTGTTTTAGTGATTTTGAAAAAGAAAACAGGTGGTGGCCACTACTGGCTTCACCTCTGACACAAGCAGGGAATCAGTTCCATGAAGAAAGGATCTAGTGGTGTTTCAGGGCGAGAATGGCTGTGAGCCTGACAAGAGTGATCTGCTGATACCTCCCTATGCCAAACTGAGAAGTCTCCATGACTGCCACCTATTTCAACAAAAACCATTCACGATCATCAATCTACCCATCTTCCACTGATTAAACCGACAAGGTAGTTTGACAAATAAGAGTAGCTAACATATGCTCAAGTACCTAAAACAAACGAGGTGTTCTTGCCTAAGTTAAAACTTTTCCTTGGTACTCAATGTTTCACTTTAAAGGATACGTTATTATCAGTTATTAATATTTATGTGGATGCATAATGAATAATTAATGCAAATAATGAAATGCAATGTTTTAAAAGTAGACTTGTTTACACTTATATAGTGTTGCTTTAGAGTGAAATGATGATTTTAAAACTACACTTAAAATATACACATATTAGCCGGGTGTGGTGGCACATTCCTGTAATCCCAGTACTTGGGAGGCTGAGGCAGGAGGATCTATGTGAGTTCAAGACCAGCTTTGGCTACAAAAATGAGCTCAAGGCCAGCCTGAACTGCATAGTGAGACCCTGTCTCAAAAAGATATATATATATATATATATATATATATATATATATATATATATATCTCCTACTATGAAATACAATATTCTAAGCTTACAGAGTTTAAATCATAATTTTATTCTGTGTGACACCTAGACGATATAGGCATTCAATGCATTTCAAAGCTAGAATAGTTTCTCTCCAGATCATATAACTAATGTTTTTACCTCATGAAGATTTGAGGTGAGCATCTATGTCCTCTCTAGAGAGTCCCCTTTCAGATATTTCCCACTAAATTTGGATGTTTTTACAATTCAATTCTCTTAGAGCCAGAGCCAAAAAGTATTTATCAATGTTTTAAAGTCTTCAAAATACTCAACATTCGGTCAACATCAGAACCAGTAACATTTTATAAATTATCAAAACATTTTAATCTCTGGTATTCTTCCAACTGAACACATTTAGCAAGTGACCAACTGGGATTTGACATGTTGAATCCAAGTTTTCTAAAATAAGACCCAAATTCCTTTTTAGAGTCAGGGAAATACACATTCATAGGTGCTCGCTGGCAGGGAGGAAAGTGTTTCCTGAAGACTCCCTGGGTTAATCTCGCTAACAAGGATCAATCTCTGCATTCTCCAGCAGTGACCCCACCCGTGCGAAGCTCTACTTAGCGAGCTATTTGGAGATGCAAAAACGAGGAAAGTGTGACAACTGGTTCCATGTCTAGGCGAGGAAGTCATGTAGGAGCACGAAAGGATGATAATAATAGAGAGATGCTCAGCCCAGCCGGCCATGGATGGGCCCTGCCCACACTGAAAACTCAGGTTGACAGTAACGGGAGCCTTGCACAGGGAGAGGCCTGGGTACCATTCCTTGGTTTACAGATGAAAATAGACCTTTAATAGAACTGTAGTCATACGATCTCTGGATGAACCCACTTGTAATGCAGTAATACACCTGCTGTGCTTCAAAACTAAAAATGAAAAATAAAAAGGCCAGCAAAATAACCCAATTGGCATTTCCATACCAGTACCTTAAGCCTGAGGAGGAAGATGTTCCATGCTTGCCTTTTGTGAATTAAACTCAAGCTCACAACGATTTAGAATATCCACAGGGCCAGGAGAAACAGCCCGGCCCCCTCTCCCTCCCGGAAATCCATGCCGCTTCGCCCAGTTCTTTTGTCCCCACTGTACGCAAGGCATGCGATTGACGCACATGAATATGGGTCTCCCCCCTCTTGGTAAGAAAATGAGGGTAACTGGGGAACCTAGAGACACAAGATAATGCTGCTCGAATATTCTGGAAGTGTTTTTCAGTGGATACATTTTTAAACAAATATCAACTCCTAATTTGTATCCCTGGGCAGTCCAAACCTGGAACCGGCTCATTTCAGGGCAGATTATGCATGCTTCTCAAGAGAGACACATTATCTGAGCCCAGGACTACGGGAGGCAGTCCAAAGACACACACACAGGAGGACCTTTATTTGCCAACTAACTTTTTTTTTTCCCTCTGTTCTCTAATTTACAGCTCAGGGTATTAAGTAAGAAAACAAAGGGTTTTCCCACACAGAAATAACCTTTCAGAAAAACCTGCAAAAGAGGTTTTAATTACACTATTTACCAATAGAAAATGCAAACTGAAATATTTCTTGCTGCGGCTTGCTTTCTTTTTTCCTAATTTAATGGTTGCAGGCAACATCATAGCAATTGAAGTTGGTTTTGTGACAAATTATTAGGACACTTATTTTAGAAGGAAAATCAGCCAATAATTACTGCCCCAGCGCATGGCTATTGTTCCCAGCACAAACAGAAGCTGGGCTGACAGCTGAGAGGCCCGGCCCCCTGCTATCCTTAGAACACATTTGCAAGATCCCAAAGCCTCCTGCCAGGCAGAGGCATGCTGCAGCCACCCTGCTCTGCCACCAGGGCTGCACGGACCACAGCTAGGACCTCCAGCCTCCTCGGCCCTTGTTTTAGGGGCTAAAAATACTGCTTTGAACATTCTCAGTTGCAATTGTAAAATCACAGTGGCCTTCCTGTAGCACTTTAAAATATCCATATGGTAATCTGAGGGCTCTGAATTTTAGACACAAGAATCAAAGTGTTTTTGTTAGCAACCACAGATTGTTTGTTAGGCAAGAAAGTATTTTTTCATAGTTGAATAATGGGCTCACAAGTGACTCTACGCAAGGTCACAAATGTTATTCTCCAGATGAATGTAATCATTCAGAATTCGAAACGGGGTCCTTGGGTCACCCAGGGATAAGCTTTTGTCCATGACTGCACAAAGGATAGAGACTCCAGAATCCCTAAGGGAAAGAAGAGACATTTGTGTGTCCTACTGCCGAATCTTTCTGGAACCTAATTATATTTACTAATTTAATGAAAGAAAGCACTGCTGCACATTACACTGTAGAACCTCATGCAAACCTTGCTGTCTAAACTTTAGGTAACCTAAACAATAAAAGCTGTTTTCTAAGGTGGATCTGAGAGGGCTGAAGGGAAAGGAGGAAAAGGAGGGGGGAGAAGAGAATTGTGACAAAATATGTTCAGGCATAATTTCCATGTCATGAACACGATCATTATGAATATCTAAAGTATGTCAACAAATTCAATTAATTTTTAAACATGCTAAAGAACTGGGAGAGGGGGCACATGTCTGTAATGCCAGTATTCTGGAGGGTGAATTTCAAGCCAGCCTGAGACACTTCTTAAATTCAAGGTCAAGCTGAATCACGTAGTGAGAGCCTGTCTCAAAGAAAAAAGAAGTATAATAAAAGTGCAATTAAAAATGCTACTAAATATCTCTGTTCAGAGCTGCTGCTTCCCAAGGAAAAAGACAAGATGAATCTAAAGGTATTAAAGGGATGATTGCAATTAGTAGTTCATTCTCTATCCGTTCTAGCTCCCTAAATACTGTAAATGGTCTTGAGTTTTGTCAGATCAAAATCAAAATAAGCTACAGACAAAGAAAAACACCAGCACTTATGATATGAACAGAAAGACATTTGGGAAGACGGTGATTTGTTTAAAGGAGTCCCAGATAAGCCTCTGCTGCCCTCCTCCCCACACAGTACAGGACACTAACAGCCACCAGGTTCTCCTTACTGCACGCAGCACTTGGAGTGTCCAACCGTGGCTCTTGCCTCAAGGGTCTCCCAGCCCTCTGTAGAATGTCCCTGAGCCTTGCCTGAGAAAACTGTAAGATGGTAAGAGGTGGCTTCCTTGTAAATGTATGATTTGCAGCCTTATGGGTCCTGGTGGCACCTATCAATCAACCTCCTGCCCTTCTCTAGCATTCACTGTTGGCCTGGACCAACCTCTCGCCTCAAGGAGATTGATGCTCTTGCCTCCTGCTTCAGAAGATAAAGCAACGTTGCCAAGCACGAACCTGGTGGATACAGCTGCCCTGTGCACTGTATAAATAGAAATCACTCTCCTCTTTAGCTTCCCCTGTTCGGGACCACTGTTGCCCTAGTGTTCCCTTCTCCCTGGCTGTCCGCTGCTCACCCTAGTACACCAGCGGACTCATCTTAGCACAGGATCAGCACTGCCTGCCTCTTTCCTTGCTAAGTCCCAGCACAACACTCTACGGGTTGCTCTCTACTGACATTCCTGACCTCACTGTGCTGCTACACAGGGCCGGCCTTATGCACACAGGAGCTGTACAGGGCCGCTGGCCTCTAGCCAAAAGGCATCAGTAATACACTTTCTACCAAACACTGCAAAAAGTCCCCTCAGAGAATGCTTTATGTTTTAGCATCAAAAGGAACGATTACATCCTGGGAAATCCAAGGACAGCTGGATACCCAAGCTTCAGGTTTCTCAAGTCAGGTCACTGTCCATGGCTGCGCATTTCAATCTGTTGACAACCACATCTTCATCATTCTCTCTCTGTCCCGCAGAGCAAGCCCACAAGAGGAACAGAGTGGAGCACACATTCCTCAGTACTACAGCCCTTTCTGAGGATCACACCCACCTGAAGTTAATGAATTACTAGTGATTTCATAACATGCATGCTGAGCTCCTCACATATCAAGAACATATCAAGATATTTTGGTTAAGGCCATAGAGATGCATTTATGAAAACGGGACCAACTTAGCTTTATTGAATGTTAATCACACTTCAGGACTGTAAACAATGCTAGTAAAAAAAAAATATATATATATATATATATATATATATATATATATATATATATATATATATATATGAGAGAGACTATATTCCTACTACCAAATGCATAAGGTGCCAGAAACATAAATATACTTTTTTTTTTTTTTTTTTTTTTTTTTTTTTTTTTTTTTTTTTTTTTTGAGACAGGGTCTCACTGTGCAGTTCAGGCTGGCTTTGAGCTCACTTTTGTAGCCCAGGCTGGTCTTGAACTCACAACGATTCTCTTGCCTCAGCCTCCCAAGTGCTGGGATTACAGGCATGAGCCACCACACCCGGCAATAAATAAACTTTTTTTTTACTACAGAGTCTATAGGGTCTCACTACGTAGATTGTAGTGACCCACCTGCATTCAGCTTCCCAAGAGCTGGGATTATAGGCGAGTGCCACCACACCAGGTCTCTAAATATACTTTCAGTTTTTCACATATAAGCACTAAAGGTTATAATGAAGAAAACTGTTTTACTAAAATAGTACAAAAATGGTAAAAATAATTATAATCTCAAAAATATTATGAAAGGAGTTAGCTCCCCTCCCTCTGAACTTACGCTTGGGATTTACCCCTGGGGGATGGGGTGGCACTGGACAGATCCACTAGCCCGCCATGGTTGTGCCAGCTTCCCAAGGCGATCTTCACAGGTGCTATTTGTACTTCTTTATTACATTTTCCTCCTGATACTTTAAAAAACCTTTTTGTCCCCCATGAAGATATTTCTACTTGCTAATAAATAAGACAACATGGATTTTTTTTTTTTTCATATTCGCAAGCACAATCTGGAAGCCTACATAGAATTAGCTTAGGAATAATGAAGCCACAAGAATAAAATATAATAACTAAACAACTGGTATGAAACATGAGAACATTTTTCCCACAAAACGGCAATGCAGACTAGTGGACAACATGCTCGGGCACTGGTAATGTAAATCTATGTGGAGGGTTTTATAGAAAAGGCTCTTCCCTCCGGGACAACCTGCTCGGGCCCCCCTCCTGTCTCTCTCTTGGACGGGAGCTTTCTTTCCCCCAATAAATATGTTCTGCTCACAAAAAAAAAAAAAAAGAAAGAAAGAAAGAAAAGAAAAGGCTCTTCCCTGTGTTAACTTTCTCTAAGGCACCCAAGTACAACACAAATATAATCTCTGTTTTTCTCTTTCTCTTTGGGAAGATTTTTAACTCTGAGTATAATAACTACTTAAGAAGAAGAAAAGTCTGATGTTGCTTTTCTTTTTACCAAATTTTATCGAACTTTAAGAGCAAAAAAAAAAACAAACAAAAAAAAAATCAACGTGATTTATCGTACGGAGTATATTACGGAGTACACCGTAATCTTTTACCCTCAAATAGTAGTAAAACAATCAAGTGGAAGAAGGCTCTGCTTGATGCATTTTACATACTGAACTTCTGAACTTGAAATTTTGACCAGCAATGATAGAAGCACAAATGTTTGGAGTACAGAGACTTAAAAGCTTCAAAAAATTGTAGTGCTTGATGAAAAAATATATTTCAATCATCCTCACTGGCCTTCACAACATCATATACATGCATTTTTCACAAGCTCTGCATTCCTGCACTACAACTTGAACACTTTCACACTTCTGAAACTTTTGTTCTTTTTATTGTTATTTAGTTATTTATTTATTTTGGTGGTACCAGGGATTGAACTCATGACCTTGCACTTGCCGGGCAAGCACTTACTCAGTGGAGCTATATCCCCAGCCCACTTTGATCTTTTTAAAATGCCTCCTCCAACTTCCATTTTGTGGAAGCCCATCTTTTGCAAGCTGTTCTCTTCTCTTGCTTATAGACTTCTAACTTCTGTTCTGTTTCAAATCACTCCTCCTTTTTCTCACCCAGTACCACCCAATAAAATGCAACTATAACCTGGTAGTGACCCTGCTCCAGAACTTTCAATGGGTCGTTTCTATTGCCTACTTAGTACAAGGCAGGAAAATATGGTGAAAAAAAATTATGCTTAGTAGATGAGACCTTATAAATGATATCCTTGAATGTACCTGTTATAATCTCAACCCCTAGTATTTTGGATTTCACTGACTATGACAGTGACTTGTAGTCAAATTCTTGCAGTGTGTACTGGTCCTACTGCAAACTTTACCGACCTCACTTTAACCTCCTGCTTCTGAAATGAAGTTGGCCGTGACGTATTTGATATGCAGCATAAAATCAAAGATGATTATAAGCTGTCACTGCATGTGAAACTTCAATATCCAACGATCACATAACCGTGCCACAGAAGTTAACACATATCACAAACAAGTTTGGTGATTCACTAACAATTTCTGAGCTATCAATTTAA
Organism: Myocastor coypus; assembly: GCA_004027025.1. Taxonomy (NCBI): domain Eukaryota; kingdom Metazoa; phylum Chordata; class Mammalia; order Rodentia; family Myocastoridae; genus Myocastor; species Myocastor coypus. The sequence goes on from PVJA010016777.1 coordinate 17,120, forward strand.
AAAATAAAATCTCTCTGGACCTGGCAGGAAGGAAGACAAAACATTTTTTTCCATTTCCCTAAGGAAAATGGTGTTCAAAATTGCTATGCAAAGTAGCAATGAAAGAGTATAGCAGAAAAACTGAAAGAAAAACTCTAGAAGCATTTCAGGCAGTCAATAAAATATAACCCAATTACTTAGTTGTATAGACTTGTAAGGTGTCAACTTACTAAACAATTATAATCTCTGACCTACCTGATGCTAAAGGACTATTAACTGTTGTACTCACTTCTGTGTCCAGCATTTTAACTATCTTTGGCTGAGCACCAATTTGTTTAAGCTTAGGGTTTCTAAACTCTAGATCTAATTTTGAACTTTAGTCTTCAAATCATGTGCATGTCAATAAGGTAGATGTTCTTAATCCATATTTCTAGAACATTTATATTCTGCTGGAGCACAGGACACTTCTTCTAGGAAGGAGAAATGTTTACACACCAGGATAAATCACCACATGCAATTATTTTTTAAACATATATACTACCACGTTAATAGTTTATTGATGTAAATTTATTGCCATATCACATTAATTTACACATCCCATTTGAAATCACATTTGTTAGTGTTTTGCTAAACTTTGAAATAAATTCGTGGATTCTTTCTCTGAGCTTAGTAAGTCCCTTTTCCCTCAGCCAAAATCCTCTGCAGCAAAATATTATAAGATTTTAAATATGTATAGGGAACATAGTTCATTTCTCTTCTTGTTTTGGACCCTAGAATGCTGCTTAATTTCAGTGTAAGTGAGTCACCATAAGAGATATGTGTGTTAGTATAGAGCAAAGGACTACATTAATTTGCATAAAGGACCTATGTCTTCCTCATCTCTGCCACATGAATCTTATTTAATGCCTACTATTCATTATGATATTATCTGATATCTGGGGAATCTCCAAGGACTGTGTGAAAACCACCAGGTGCACATGGGACCCTATTATATTGCTTAAACCTTTCTCATGAAGGAAATTACTCTCAGGAAAATGTACCAAGGGCTCTGATAAGCAGTTCTAAAAGGAATTAGCTACCAAGGAAAATATTTTTCTGTAAGCATCACTAGCTAATAGCTCTATTACTATTTAAAAAAAAAGTAGTTGGAGCCTTTCCCTGAGGCAGACTAGATTCCCTCAGATGCGCCCTGCAAGGTCCCCAGGGGGATGTAAAATGGTGTCTTCAATGATCTCTGCTATTTTCCTTACCATCTACATCAAGGACATTTAAAGAGGTGGTGAGCAAGTCACAGCTCCCCTTCTATGTCTAAGAGGAAGCCATGACCTAGTTAATAATGGAAACTAGTCCTTCAAGAATATTCAAATGTCTCTGGATTTCCTACAGACCAACTCCCTGACATCCACAATGACATACAAGAACTAATGTGCAACAGATACCTAGCAAATTCACTGAAATATTCTTAGCATTCCAAAACTCCAGCTTTTGGCCAGACGGTCCATGGTGACTGCCCCTGTCAATCATGAACTGCTTTCACTGAAGGCCTTTTACTTTTTCTTTTATTGAGATAGACATGTCTTATTCAGATAGGCTTTTACTCCTGCTCATAGGTTACTTGTTGTCTTTTTGGATTTGGCTGGTCCCCAGCTTCCTAAAATAAGCGCCTTTATATGCATGTATTGACCCTGCCTGAGGAATCTGCAAGGCCTGCAGTGGACCTGTGCCTGTGACTGGCCTGGAAGGAACCATGTCACACATCAGGAGGTGAGCGGGAGGCGAGAGAGCAAGGCCTCGTGTGCATTCCCAGTTCCCGCCACCTCACAGCACCTTCGGAGCTCCCCATCCCATCACAGGAGAGGTTTTAGATCCTCCTAGGAGTAAGAACCCTCAAGTGAACGGCACATGTAAGAGGCCACACCAGCCCTAAAGAAACAACAACAAAAGGAACCTGTCCCTCACAACCCTGTCCAAGGAGCAACTCTCTTCAATAAAACCGATCTCATCGTCAAAAGGTGGAGGGCCCGTTCCCTAGGCCTAGCTGCAGATGATATAGACTTTTCTGTATGCTTATTTTTAAATATTTATGCTTTACTGTCTTAGTGATTTCAAGCCAGTTCAGAGAGCAAGCATTTTTCTTATTCCAATCTACTTTCGATCTTGGGCATTTCAGAGTTTTAACCATTCATAGTAAGTTTTGAAGGTATTGTATTTTTTTTTTAATTTTTTTAAAATTTATTTATTTATTTATTTTTGCTCAGTCCGCCCCGAGGGCAGGGCTGGCAGCATGTGGTGCCGGGGATCGAACCGCAGTCCCTGAAGCTGCCCAAGCTTTCCCAAGCAGGCACTTTATACCACTGAGCCATCCCGCCAGGCCCTGAAGGTATTATTGTTGTATCATTTTATTTTGCTGTTTAGAGGCACAGTGTCTCGCTCTGTACTCCATGCTGACCCTGTAGTCTCTCTGTAGCCCAGGCTGGACCACAGCTTGCAGGAACCCACCTGTCTCAGCTTCCTGTGTGGTAGGATTGGAGCACTGACACATTAGCCAACATGCCTTTAAGGTTATCAAATGGGAAGCTTCTCTCTACAACTACACAAAGGCAGGAATTAGCCTTGAAATGACAAAATGAAGGAAAAAACAGAAGCAAAAGTCCAAAACTGATCGTTATGGTCTGTGTCTAGTTGTCCCCCAAAAGCCTCATGCAGTCATGAGGCAGAGAATTCTCTAGATTGAGACTTGACTCAGGAGTCACTAGGATTATGTGTTTTAGTAATCATATAATTATGAGATTATTGGTCTGAGTACTACTGGGAATTATAGGTGTGGCCTGAGGCAGACAGGCTAAGGCAGAGAACCTGATGTAATTGAAGGAGAGACAGAGACAGACTAGTGCTGTTTGTTGCTCTGCTGCCCTGTTTGGTTGGCTGCCTCTGTCACCATTTTATTGCTGTTCTGCCACCATGAACTGGATGCTCTCTGCCCTGTTCCACTCAGCCTTGGGCCAGCCGAATACGGACTGAAACTTACACAAACTGTGAGGTGAATAAACCTTTCCTTCCTTCATTTTGGGTGTCGGGTATCTGTCCCAGGAAGGAGAGAAAAGTAACTGAGACCCTGGTCAAGCATAGAATTTAATAAAATTTAGTAAGTTCATTCTTCACTAAAGGCAACATAATACATGAGTTAACTGAAGTACGAATATCATAATATCCATCAGAGCCATTCCCACTTTTTTGTTTCAGTGAACCAAAGAGCTGTCAGGACACTTAGAATTCACACCTCAAATGAACAGTTTACTGTGGCAGCACTAGCCAACAAATGCCACTGACTGCATGTTAGACATCAGTGCAATGCTCCAGATTCTCCCAAAAAAGACCTCTGCTCCTAGGACCTTATTGGCTTAGTCACAAAGAAAAATGTAAAACATGAAGTGTTTCTGTACAAGGGTATTCTGTCAAATAATCTCCTGACGGTGCTCAGTAGTCCACTAGCTGCCTCTTCTTTGTCGTTAACAAAAAGAGACGATGCCTTTTCAGCTCACTGACAGCCAAGGAAGACAACAGTTAGGCTCTCACTGAAGAAGGCGATGACATCACAGCCCCGTGGGTGGGCTCTCCATAGACAGCCGTCAGAGAGTAGCCTTCCCTTTAACATGGATCATCTAAATGTCACACTCATTTATATTTAATATCTACTGTCACATCAATTACACCTGAGAAATGCTGCTATAATTAGGATTGCTGTGCCTGCTTTTCTAAAGAAAAAAAATGACAGCTACGATTTTTTTCTTGAATTAAAATGTCCTCTGCTTGAACTAGATCTTGAGTATAAAAACTCACACCGCTGTTTTTATTTTTAGAACTTATGACAAACAAGAAAATTAGTCTGGAAATAAGCATAATAGTATATGACATAATCAAAGCAAATAAGTACGTCATTTCAAGTTTCTGTGTTTTATTCATGCTACCCTGCCACTGTACAGATGGGCCCCAGGTTATGGTGGAGCATGAGCAAATAAACCCTTCACAAGTTCAAAACACTAGAGGTCAGGATGGCGTCAAAGCCACCACTCCTCCCTAACACCACGGATCTGACACGATATACCAGAGTGTGGGTGGGTGCTGGTTGCACAGCTGGGCAGAGGCTTGGCCTCTGTATCCACTGGCAGCTAGGCTGGGGACCTTCAGAAGTCAAAATATGGTCCCTACTAAACAAGTTCAGTTTTCACTACATCATAAAGTTTTTAAAAATCATAAACCAGCCATCATGAATCTATTTACTTAGCCACTTTATTTACAAAGCTCCAAATCCATACGAAGATGTGGCCTCTGCCTATAATCTCAGCACTCTCAAAGCCTGGGGCCCAAGGCTTACACCCCTGAATCCCCTTGTGCCACAGACATGCAGCAATAGCCCGTCTCCAAATAAAAACTGAAAAGGGCTGGGATTTCCCCTCTGTACAAAGTCACTTAGTTTCAATTCTCAGCATCAAAAAACAAAATTAAAATTGAATTAAGTAAGTGATATGAAGTAGAATAAAATGAAGGTAGAAGGTGGGATGGGATCTTTTAGTCAGAACAGTGGCAATAGTCCAAAGGCATGGTTCTTGTGAAAATGGTGAGGTGACCTGGCCGTTAGCGCAGGACGTGCAAACACAGGGTTGAAGCAACAACTGCAGATGGGCTACAGAGAAAAGCTGAGCCCCTCCCCTGGTGCCCTAACCCCTCCCCCATGCCAAAGGTCTGCAAGGGGTGCAGCTGTGCATAACAAGGCTTGGTCATTTCCAAGCAATGTTCTTCTGGTCCAAATAATAGCAACTCTACTCACTGTACCTCACAGCTCAGACATTCTTGGCTAGTATACTGCAAGAGACTGCAAAGCCAAGGCACTACTGGTCAAAGCGTGGAGGCAACGCTGGTGCGAGCTGAAGACTTTCAAGGCAGAGACAATAGAGGAAGGACCATAAAGCAGAGGCGAGAGCCAGGATCCCATCCATTACACAAAGCAGTTTCCCTGAGCTGGCAAGACAGGGTCCTCAGGACACTAAAGATTCAGCTGCTTCCTTGAGGACTCTCAGGGCCCTTTGAGGTTTGAAGAGATTGGAAGAGTTTCTTCAAGTGGATGCTAGACATTTTGGCCGCGAGAATTAGAGAAGATTCTGTTAGCCAGATGGTGGCTACTGAGCCAGGAAAGCCATGAAGTGCTCCAACTCAAAACTGATTTAAGACAGGAAAACAGTCACTTACACCGTAGAAGCCAAAATATTACAGTATTCCAGGGAGTTTTCCAAATTCCTTCTTTTGGCGATCACTGTGACAATCAGATTTAAAAATAATACTAAATGAAAGTGAACTCAGAGGCACAGTTTCCAACCCTTGCCTTTCAATATATATGGCTCAGTTTCTGTCACTTCTAATTTACTATACAACAAAGTTCTGAAAAAGCAAGTTACCAAAATTTTAAACATGAGAAAGACATATTTCTGTCCGTGGGGTCTCACCCCAAGAGGAAAGCCCAGGAGTTACTATAAGGCAAGCCAAAGAGGGGTGAAAGCATGCTTAAGTAAGCACGGAGCTCTTCCTAACCATTTCATTATAAAGGAATTTATCTGAGATCAAAGGAGGACTTCAGGTTTGAGAATTTTCTACTTATCCTCTTGGATGTCACTATAATTAATATTAATCCTTTCAAGAACTAAAATTACTTTTTGATGACTGTGTTTCAGTTTAGGAAGTGTATTCTGATGAAATTATACAGGAAGTTGTCAGCGAAAGAGAATGAATACAGAAAGATATCGCTTGGAAGACTGATACAATAATATGCCGACAAAAACGGAAGTTCAACGTGATTTAATTTAACTCATTGGCGATAGCCCGTTGCTTTGTGTATTCACATCGCTAATGAGGCCGTTGTCATTTTCTCAGAAACTGAAGATATATTTTTCAGAAATGATTTTCCCACAAAGCAATCATACCCATCTCGGTTTCCACAGTATCAACTAAGTTTGGTTAAAATCTTTCTAAAATGTGACACACACATGCTCTTGCTCTAGACGAGGGATACCACAAGGAAGAGCTTTGTAGACTTTTCAGTTTAAGACAGTTATTTTGAACTTTGACCACATATCAAGTAAAATAATCTAGCATTACAAGTTTCTCCTTAAATTTTCAATCACATGAAATGACCGTGCTTCACCCATGCTGTGCTGACCAGATCCCCTCTCCCTGACTTCCAGCTTCAAGCCGGTGACGTCTAGATTAGGTAGGGCCGGGGTGTAGTAACAGCAGAAGAGGAAATGCATGCTCCGAGAAGGCAATGTTACGGCCAGGGAGAACCATGCAACTAAAGGAAACTTACTTTTACCATTACAAGTTTTTGTTTTTTGTTTTTATTTTTACGTATTTGGTACTAGGTCTCCCTATGCATCTCTAACTCATAGTTCAGCTTCCCCAGTGTGGCGATTACACATGTGTGCCACCACACTGAGGTCTCCGTGGCTGGCTCAGCATGCCCCAGGCTGGGGCCAGCACAGCATTACAAGTTTTTGAAGGTTATAGGGTTTGCCTCTATTACTCGATTTCCTTCCTGCTTTTAAGTCCTTATAGTTCCTTCATAGCAGAGCTCCTGGGGGTGAAGAACACCGGTGGTGAATGTGGGGGTCAGGTGCATTAGGAAAAGATAACATGTAGGGCTGGGAAGATAGTTCAGCAGTTCAAGCACCTTTCTGGCAAAATGCAATGACTCAAGTTTAATCCCCTATATCACATGTTGTTTTGGGCTGGGAACCCCAAGTGCACAGTGCCAGCCCTGAATCCTGGGCAAGGTGGCACAAGCCTGTAATCTCAGCACTGAGGAGGGTAAACCAGGATGATCACTATGAGTCCAAACTGCATAGCCAGACCGTGTACCAAATGAATGAATGAGTGAATAAATGAATGAATGAATGAATGGTTTTTTTAAAAAAGAAAACACACACCCATATTGGCTGGCTTCCATAAAACAAGGTTCCCTATTCCTATCTTCTGTTCTGGAGTCCGCTTTCTTGGTTAAGGTAAGCCCTCAGCACCCTCTCCGAGGTGGCTCCCAGCCCTGCAGTAGTGAACTTCTAATTTCCCTTTCTATTTCTCTCTCTCTCTCTCTCTCTCTCTCTCTCTCTCTCTCTCTCTTTCCTTTCTTCATATATATATATATATATATATATATATATATATATATGAAAGGGGGGAAGGGTCTACAGGGTGTTCAGGGTCTCATCACAAGATCTGACTCATAGTGATCTACCTGTTCACAGACTCCCAAAAGCTGGGATTACAGGCACATGCCACCACATAGCTTAGTCTCTATTGCTGTCTCAGCACGCTCCAGGAACAGGGCCAGCAAAGGAGGACCAGGGATCAGGCCCCTGGCCCCTGAGCCTGCTTGCAGGAGCTTTAATCTTCCAAGCTGTTTGGCCGGCCCTGGAACTTCTGTTTTGACCCTGCATTCTGTCACGATTCCATCTCTGACACCGTAAACTGCACTGGACTCTTTTTTTTTTTTTTTTCCCCTTTCCAACAGAGACCTCACACAGCCTGACTTTGGTCTTGCTGAAGACCGCCCACACCGTGGAAAGCAGAGCAAGTAAAAAGCAAGCCCACAAAGAAACGGTGTATTGTGTAGCAACTTCCTTGGCCTTCGACCTCTGTGTTTAATCCAACTCCCTGCATCATCCTGCAGCATGCCCCCACATCTAGGCTCGTCCTAGACAGGAGCAGTGGTGAGCAACAGGAACCCCTACAGCTCATCTTCACCTAGCAGCTGGCTGCAAAGCATCACTACATAACACTTCACTGATACACATGTGTGGTCATTGGTTGTCAAAGGTGTCCCATCATTTCCCCATGCAGGACGTGAATCTGAGATTCACTGTTCTCAAAGCTACACAGTTTTGTAGTTAAAAAAAAAAAAAAAAAACCCGATCACTAGTCCAGATGTTCTACCTACAACCAGATGTCATTTATACAAATCAGAATCCTGGACATTAAGAAGATGAAGACTTTATGAATCTGGCATGGTGAACCTGTCAGAGATGAGCAAGCAAACTGCAGTACGGAACCCACTGTCACATGAGAAAGTGCCAACACCACCACTAAACCCGAACATCTAATGCTTGGCTGCCGGAGTGAGTTATGTCATGTGCCAGTCCAGAGGCTCTGCCCAGCGCTGGCCATGCAGGCCATGAGTTTGTCACTACCGTGCTAGAGAAAGACCCGCCAAGCTGCAAAGCACCTGAAGAGGCTGAGCGGAACCACAGCTCATGACAGCCCCCTACATGCTAGTGGTACCCCTGCTCATCCTAAGCCCACTCAGTCGCTGGACTTATCAGCTCCTCTGCCTCAGCTTGTCTACAATTTCAGGCAAGGCCTGGGTGTGGAGTAGAGCACATGGCATGACATTCTAATTGGGTCTGCGGTATACAGCGGCAAACCTCTCCTTCCAGCTGTGCCGACCCCTCCTTGGTCCTCGTGAGGAGCCCACCTCGGGCCCCCACATGCCAGTATCGAGCCTGCTCCAGCTCACCATGGGACTCCATCTCCACGGTCCCCAAGCCTGCATCTTCCTCTTGGTTTTACTTGGACTCGGTAAGTACCTGGGTTTGTGACTCTCGGACCTGAAGTCACATCCATCCAATGACAAAAATGAATACTTCCTTCACATTGTATAAATTCCTATCCTGAAAACAAATGGTGTAGATTTGGGTTCTCAACCCACATTTAGCCACTACTAATGATTATCTTAAATGAAATAGTTTGCTGTATTTTCGACATATGTTTCTGTAATTGTTTGCTGTAGACAATACTGCACATCAAGTGTACTTTGTACAGTCAGTAGAGACAAACCGGGAAAGAAATTCCTGACATCTGAAACGCATGAAATTGAAGAGGCTGTGGTATATTTCCATTAAACTTTTCAGAACTTTCCTTTTTTTTTTTTGCAGGACCAGGGTTCAAACTCACGACCTTGCACTTGCCAGGCAGGCACTTGTGCCTCGGAGCTATCTCCCCAGCCCCCAGAACTTTCCTTTTACAATGAAAACTCTGGAGTGAACATTCAAACTTTATTAAGTAAAAGCATTTACAACTGAGCTTTTGAAAATGTCTGGCAATTCAGCCCCACCTTGTAACTCAGTAACTTCTAAAATGACAGAAATTCTGTACTGATGACAGTAGTTTGCAGGCATAATCAAGCAGCAGAGCAACTGGTAATTTTTGTCTCCAAAGCCAAATTAATTCCCAAGAGTATAAGTTAACATTTATTGTTTGGAGCTGCAAAAGCTGAAAGAAAATCACAGGGTATATAAGTACATATTAACAAAATTAGAAAGTTTTTCCCCCTTATAAATCAGGACAACATCACTACCACCAAATGTCAGCGGCCAAAAAATACCCATTCAAAATGTACATGTGGAAGAACAGTGTGGTAGGGCTTTTAATAGTATATCTGATATATTACGGTAATATAGCTGATGAATTAAATCACCAAAATGATTACACAAAATGGATATTCCCACTTAAATCTCCAAAGCATAAAGAGAAAGCAATTAATGGGGAATTTTCTTAAACTCTGCATCTTTCCATGAATGCACTAGAAATCTCACTGCATCAGTCACCTGGTGGCTGATAGTTTGCAATGCTTGCAAATCTTCTCAGAAAATTCAGAGTTGATCCTTCTTTTAATATTTTGTCATCTCTCTTATGTCAGGAGAACTTTAACTTTTATTATACATCTAGAAAATGAACCCCAGAGCACTTCATAAAATCAGTATGTTGTAATGCACTCCAAACATTTGCTTAAAAAAATACACTGATATAAAGGTCTGTTCAAGATTCAGATCCATTTCTGAAACTTTTACTAACAATCCTTTTTCAAAAAATGAACAAGTGACTCCTCTCATGTTCTGATACCATAATGTATATCTACCACACCTTATATCGTCTTTGCAGAATGTATTAGCAAAGATCTTGTTGGTGACCTTGGGCATTTTCACACAGAGAACACAGTGTACTGTGGCGGCTGTCACTTCTTCAGTGAAGGCAAGTCTTTGTGTTAAGCACAGAGCAGAAGGACATCACAGGAACCACCCTGACGTCCAATCCTAGCCAAGAGGTAGGGCTAAGCTGATCTGCACACAGGGCTTGACCCTCAAGTGGGCAGGGGCACACAGGGAGCAGGAAAGCTGTATCTGCCAGTCCACCTGGGCATGTCTGATTGGCACAGACCAGCAGGTCAAACACATCAGGTTAGCTCTGCCGTTTATGGTATGTGATCCTCTAAATGGATGTTTTCCAAAAACAATTATGACTCATGCTACATGCAGACCACATTGCATATCCTGTGGACAGCCAGAAACTGCTTTGAAGTACTTGCTAGTTATAAGTGTACTTGGCATGGATTCTCACCAAATTCAAAATAAGTAAAATGGCTTGTGTCACATTGTTTGGGACATTTCCACAGGTTCCATACCATGGAATGGCTGAGGTGATTTTTTTTGTTTGTTTGTTTGTTTTGTTTTTATCTTTCTGAGCTCAGGCTGAGATTGAGCTCACTTTGTAGCCCAGGCTGGTCTTGAACTCACAAAGATGCTCTTGTCTCAGCCTCTCAAGTGCTGGGATTACAGGTGTACCCACTATGCCATGCACATGATCAGAGCACTGCCATGCCTGCTCACCACGATACTGAAGTTTATCTGGAAATGCACCTTCATCTTATCAAAGTGTTTAAAAAAAAAAAAAAACAGCAAAAATTCTTTTGATTCTTTTGTTTGCTTATCCTCTAAAGGTAATTGAATTTGTATTTGTTTGTTTTGCAAGTTATGTTACTTGAACACTTTTAAATGATAGCTAGTCATATTATAATTATTACTATTATTATTATTATCCGTTAAAATGTGTCACATTGCTTTCAAGAACAACAACAAAGAAGAATACTAAGCCAGCCAGCACATCCCATCCAAAAGGCTCAAGCTTGAATTCCTCCTGCCGGGATCTGGAAGACTGGATTATGTTGTCCTCCTGTTCCTCGAACATGGCCACCCCTGATGGGGTGCTACGTGACTTTCTCAGGACCTTGCAATCTGGAGGTGGCTTTTAATGAAACTGTTCCCAAGGAAAGAAGAGAAAGGAACTGGAGGGGAGGGGCATGGGAGAGGGGAGGAGGATGGAAGGGGGAGGGGAGGAGGGAGAGGAGGGAGAGGAAAGGAAAGGAAAGGAAAGGGAGGGAAAAGGCGGAGGGGGAGGGGGAGGGGAAGGGGGAGGACAGGGGAGAGGGGAAAGGGACAAGAGGAACAGGGAAGGAGATTGGAAGGGGAGCCAGGAGCAGAGGGGAAGCAAAAAGGCAGCTTTCTTCTTTCCTGAGTTTATCCTCACAAGAACTCCTAAGAAGTGGATGCTTGACATGAATTAAAAAATAATGCCAATAATAATAATAATAATAATGCCAAACTCAGGTGACTTATCCTGATTGAAGATTGGCACAGACAAGACTAGACATTTACACTATTCACAGAATAAGGAGTTGTGACTAGAGAGCTGCGCCATCACCTTCCACGTGTCTGGTGAGCTCACCCTGAAATCCACTCACAGGCGTTCCTCGTCCTCGTCTGCTCCTGACTCCTTCCTCCCCTGCCTTTATGTTCCTCTGCCACACAGCAATGCAAGTGACAGCCCCTTCGCTTCTAAGGAAGCAGCCGACTTTGAGCTGTTGTTCTTCTTTTAAGAGCTCAGCATCCAAGGAACCATGTATTGTAACAGTGTCACTGCTACGCCTTAGACTTGTTATTCTGTTTGTGAAACTTAATTATCTGATAAGATACAATGTGGTTATTACTGTCACCAAGAAAATGTATGGGTGTGTTTATTATTTCAAAATGTTCCATTAAAATAAAGTACGTTAGCTAAAGAACTGAGCAATTGTTTATGCCTAATTATTATTATGCAATCACTTGGGCATTTTATAACTGCTTTCTTTTCCAGAATGAATTGAACTTTATATTTAAAACTATTAGCATTTATGGCTTTTTATGTTAATAGAATATGCTACTTTTCCATATTTTTATACTAACACCACTGGTTGAAAAAACCAGTGATTTCTATTAAAGTCCCTTTTTTTCTGCAGTGTAAAAGTGTCAACATTTGAACAAATCATTAAACATCCTACAATAAGAAGCTGCAAAGCAAAAATCCTGATTATGATTCACTTCAAATATTGTAAATGCTGGGTCAACATTCAATGCAGCATAAAAATAAATGGCTTATTCAGAGAAAATGATCACAGTTACTTGTTTTGTTTTGTTTTTAAAAGTCTCCATTTCTATTGCTTTCCTGGCATAAACTATTCAAGGAAAAAATAACATTTTTTACATGAAGGCCCTACCTAATCTCCATGGAGCTGACCTCACTACCTACCACCAAGTCTCCCCAGCTCTCACTGGTTCATAAAACTCCCGCCATGATCTGGAAATCAAACACTCTTTCGCAAAGACCACCTCCCTCCCAACCCCTACAAAGCTGTGGTCGAAGACAAGTGCAAAGGAAAAGGCTTTTGCTCCCGTGAACCAACAGGGCTGCGAATCCCAGGTAACTCCTTTATGACAAAAAGAAACAAATTTGTGCAGCGCGCCACACTGCCATTTCTAAAGCCCAGTAGCACTCAGGACAATGCACCCCTCTCCCTCTCCAGCAGCTGTGTACCTCTCTCTGAAGGGGCACAGCTGTCCCACCACACAGAGCAGGTTGTTGGGGTCCCTGGGTCCTCCAACTCCTGTCTGCCTTTATGAGACGCTCTGATTTCACCCCAGCGAAGCACACACAATGCTTGCTGTGCACGCACAGTATCTGCACCAAACACTGCCTTGGGCTCTAGGCCTCCAGTTGGACTCCTGAGATACACTGACGTGAGTCTAGGCCTTCAGCTACACTCACACAGGTCATTACTGTAGAATCCAGGCGCTCAGCTGGAATCCTTGGTCTTCAGTGTATGGACAGATTTTCTGAACTCACTGTATATGATTATTTTGATGACTCCTTATAAAATAATCTTACAAAATGTCCTGTATTATGTTGCTTCCCTTGCAAAACCCCAAACTATGACAATTATCCACTGTATTGCTTATTTCAAAATTTAATACACAATATTGAAAATAAGCAGACATTTGAACATTATATTACTAAGTATAAACGAGATCTGGATCATCCTAACTCATAAAGAAGTCATTCGGAAGTAGTGTCAGTTTGTTGTCTGTGGAGAAAGCTGTTATCTAAGATCACATCCCCTCCGATAACAGAAGGGGCTTAATAGACGCTCAAAAACAGACCTAATTATATTGAGTACTCACTTTTCAACCTCTGCCAAGCTAAACAGATTTCATTCTGATTACATGCAGATAAATACATGGAGACACATATGTTCACCATACTTTTCCATGTGTTCCTTTTTTTAGGTAACAGAACAATTCAACCAAACCCTCTTCCAATGCATTTTTAAGTTACTATGCTACATGGAGTAAAATGCTTTCTGGTTTTCAGTCTTACCTAAATCACCACATTGAAGACTATCGAAAAAGAGACTCTGGCTTGACATGTTCAAAAAGTCTGATATATGCATAAAGGAACCATGTAACTCTTACTAAATGAGAAAAGTGTGGACAGTAATTAACAGCAACAGTAAAACTAGTTGGTAACTTGCAATGTGTAAATACTGCATTGTGATTTATATCGACTCTTCATCAACACTCACATTGTATACTGGAATCCCAGGTGGGATTTCTCTGGTCTCAAAATTGTATGTGTTTGAATCTGAGAAGACAAGATTCAAAGTACCCCAGCAGTTGGAATCAGCTGGCAATGGGTAAGGTGTGAGGACAGCCGCCAATAACTCACACCAAAATATGCAGAGCTGCTCCCCTACCAGCATCCAATTTACCTGTCAACCCCTTCCCCAGCTGCCACAGAAAAAACTCAGAGAGGACTGAGGGGCTTTGTGGCAGGTCCGCCCTGACAAGGAGATGCCTTCTGTGCTTCCCTCCAGGAAGGAGGCAGAGGGCTGTCCCCGCCAAGACCCAGAGGCGGAGCACTGCAAACCAGCACTCCAGTATCATGCGGACTCACAAGCAGATCCCAGCCTTCTAAGCCTTCCTTGGCACCTTACAATCTGCTCCGGTGCTGCGTCTTGAATTTCAGGCACAGACTCTAAGCAGCCCAGGAATGTGGCACATGGTCCATTTTACCCCACCCCCCTTATTACTGAAAAGAGAAGTTTTCTAGCCTGGAATTCTTGGAGTTTTAATAGGTCTGATCATGGCGTCTGCTGCTCATGTTGGCTCTGCAGACTTCTTCAGATAGAGATTTGCTGGTAATGCCCATGCCCCCAACTGAGACATCATGGTAGACTGTGCCTGGGAAACAGATGGTATCTCACCCTCAGAGGTCACCGAGCAGGCGAGAGCCTTCCCGTGTTTCCCACTGTCCCATGAGAAGAGTTGCAAAGGTCTGCAGGAGGTCACAGGCTGCTGGGCTGCACAAGTCACCTCAGTGACAGAGTCGTGAACCCGACTCGGAAGCCCATGCCAGGAGAGGGTCGGAGCCCAGGGTCACTGAGGTCTCCTTAAAGGGGAAACAGGATGAGGACAGCAACAGGTACATTCAGGAGACAGGTGAGGGACAAGCCAGGAAATGTGACCGAGGCAGGGTGCCAGACTAAGTACCCCAAGTGCCAGACAGGGTAGTGAGGGAGGAATGAGTCCCCATGGAGGAGGGAATCACACTGCGGTGGAGGAAGAGGCGGAGCACCGCAGCGCGCACACCGGAAGCTCTAGGAAGACCACGAGGTCTGTCCTCTCCTCTATGTCTTAGCTCTGCCGCGTCAATTCACATTGCTTAAGACGGTGATCATACACACAGGTGTGTGGGATATTTTTCCGATTAGCAAATAAGAATATTGAAAGAAAATTTCCTAATGTTATCTGGCCAACAAAAGGAGAGGGTCATTCTTTCAACCCATAACTGCTTCTAAACCCTTGATTTCTCTGGCAGAAAGAAAAGTGCCTGGAGAAGACAGAGGACTCAGGGTGGAGACATGCAAAGGCCACAGGTGACCTGTGAAGGCCCTGCAGAAGTAAGGTGACCGCTAGAAGGATCTGGTGGTGCGTGCAATGCTATGTGGGGACCTGGGGAATAGGTCCTCGCAGTGAGCCAGAATGGAAGTGGTATGTGTGTGTGTGTGTGTGTTGGAAGTGGTGTGTGTGTGTGTGTGTGTGTGTGTGTGTGTGTGTGTGTGTAGTGACATCTCCATCATTTAACACTGCGTCAAGGCAGAGAGTCTTAGGTATCCTAATTCTACCTGGACAGAAGTACTTGGCCAGTGTTTGACTGAACGAAAAAGCAATAATGCAGAAAATTCAAGAAGGATGAAACAGACAATAAATACATTCTAGATAAATGACCGTGTTCTAAATAAATGAAAATAAGTATATTCTAATTAAACAATAATATATAATTTGGAAAAAATTTATATACCATTCCTAATTTAAGTTTTAAAAATGCATGTGCAGGAAAACATTCACAAGATCATATTTACTAAGTTAATTACAAAAGAGAATGGTACATACACACTTTAGCCAGCCAAGACTACGTTTTTCTGAAAAGATGAAGGACAACAGTAATACCACAGCATGCCATTTAAATTAAAGGAAACAAAAGGAGTATTTTGCCCAAGGCTTAGAATACACATGACTTTAAGTGATTTTTTTTTTTTTTTTAAGTACAAAACTGTTTAGAAAGTGGATCCAGGAAAACTGTGGCGCTAAGTTTTCAAGTCCACCTTTTAAAACAGGGCCCAGCAACACATTCTGTCTACTGAAGCCTCAGGAACTTTTACACTGGCCCTGGAGACCTTGCACGGAGCTCCAATGGTGGACTGAATTTAAAGGAGCACAAACCTAACAAGCCTTCTGGCAAGCCCACAGGACTCAAATCAGTCAGGAAGCACCATCACCTCACGTTCACAGCGACATCTTTTCACCCAAAGTAAATGAGCATCAAAGCTATTATTTCTACCTTTCTTGTAAAGATCATTTTTCTCTAGCAGCATCATTTTATATGTCTAACATTTCTGTTTGGAACAATTGAGACCAATCTACCACTAACAAAAGCATTCATATAAACTTTTTTTTTTTACTTTACTTAACTTGTGTTTACATCGTATTGCTTGCCTCAGAAGGGGTCCTGAGTTCAATCTCCACAACCGCCAAAAAAAAAAAAAAAAAAGACAGACAGACAGACAGACAAGCCAAAATGTTTACATAGAATGATGTTTAAGGAGCTTATGGAAATCTTCTTGCCTCACAGGATAGAAAATATAAAAACTAAAGACAAAAATTCACCCAAGCCAAACACTGATTTGCCCCAAGAAATGTGACACAATGTAATTACGTTATATAAATACGTGGACTTAAATTTCCACCTCAAGTGGACACCTTTGTTTAATCTTGGTTGCTCTTGCTTTATTAGGGCTCTGAAGGATGTTACACATTGATAGCAGAGTAGGGTCCATGTCACCCAAACTGAGCTCTAGCTTCTTGCAATTCTAAATCTCTTTCTTTGCTTTAAAAAAAAAAAGTATATGAACTTAGAAATTCAGTACTTACTCTTTCATAGACAAGATTTCAATTCTAAAACAGTCTTAGTAAAACACTGTCTCACAGCCAAAAAGTTAGTGCCCATTCCCCAAAGTTAGACTCCTTTCTGAGGGACGCATTAATGCACTGATGGAGCACAGCAGTGTTAGGTATTTAAATATGCCTGGTTATGATGCCCAGAGCGAGCCCGAGGAATGAAGCAGAACCTCAGTCTCACACATTGTACTTACGTATTCTCTCTGTGCATTTGTGTGTGTGTTTTTGCAAACTTACAATCCTAAATCTGCCACTGATACGGAAAAAAATGAGAACTGTCTTGTCTATTTGCTTGTGATTTTATCAAATACAACTTAGGCAACTTAGGAATTACCAGATACATTTCCTCTCTGTTGACTTCCTTATACATATTAGCTTATGCTTTAAGTTGTTCTCTCCAGTGGTATCAAACTATTTCTCAAAACATTTCTCTGGTTGTGACAAAGTGTCTGTCTCCATTAAAACACATGCAATTAAAGATGAACAGAAATGTAACTAAATATGGCACAGAGTGAGGCATGGAGCCGCTGTGACCCCTGCCTCGTGTTGTCACCTACTTTCTACATTCGAGGCCCGAGCCCGCTCCATCTGCCTAATTATAAGCTCCAGCCCTCGGGGAAGCGATTGATTCTATATTCTGCACTGCACTTAACACATTTTTCATGCTCTACAAATTATTAATAATAACAGCAATAAGAACCTCCACTTTTCTTAATATGAAAGACGATAGAGACCTCACTGCCACTTACCCGCACCCCTTACACTTCTCACTTCTCACGGTACTGGGAGAAATGGTGACTACCTCTCTCTTTTATTTCATTTGTAATTCTACTTGTATCTTATTTTTCTTTCTTTCTTCATACACTTTTTATTTTCTCTCTTCTCTATTTACTTTGCATATCTATGATTTCATTGCAAATATCAAATCACCCGGGTATTTATAATTAGTTGCTATGTAATAGTAAATGTTGTGCCACGCTTAACCTCAGCACCACTAATATTTGGGGCTGCCTGTTTTTCTCCAGTGGGGGCCTATTTTGTGCATAGCACGATATTAAGCGGCGTCCCCGGATCCATCCGTGAGATCATTGTATCACCTCCCACTCCGATCTGTGACAACAAAACATTATCCCCAAGCACTGCCAAGTAGCCTGGAAAACAAGCTCCCCTCCAAGCGGCGGTCCACTGTGACAGATAACATACTCCCTCCAGCGCATCACAGCCCTGGAGCTAACACAGAGGAAAAGGTGTGCGAACTACGAAATAGGAATAACATTAGACCACAGGAGACACCCTCAAGGCACTTCGAACGTGCAGCACAGGCATTTCAGGAACCTGAAGTTAATGTGAGCAAAAATAAGTGAAACTCCATCACGGAGGATTATTTGATGGCCAAAAAAATAAATAGCACATCAGCTCTGCTGCTTGAGTTAGGAAAGCGGACCTGAGACAGGGCTCTGAGTAAAGCACTAGCTGCAATTTAAGATCAGTATGCCTTAATGTCCAATTAAAATAAATCCTTTCCAACAGCACTTGTACAAAATCACTTAGCTTGTTAAAATATATGAAATGTTTGCCTCCCCTGGGCTACATCATGATTAAGGTACATTCAAAGACGAAGCACTGCTTCTCATGGCACGAGGTCACAGTCCATTTCAAAATGCACTCTACTTTGCTATTTTTCAAGATTTCTTTGCTTCTTTCACAAAACTACCCGAAGTCCCCATACTTATGAGCTTTAGTATAAGTCTGGATACAGTCGAATAACATTGACTCCTCACTGTGTTTGAAAAACCTTGTAAATCACAACCAAACTAAGCAAGAGCAGCCTTTGTTCTGAGTCTTAGGTTCTCTCTTTGCTGGCCAGGAAGCTCATAGTAACACGAGCCTTCTTCACTTTCTGTGTAAACACAGCTAGCATTACCCAGTGTTCTGTAGCCTCCACTTCGCGGGTGGCTGTGAGAGGCAGGGCTCCCCTGCCTGGCCTCTGCAGCAGACCGGATGAGGTTCCGATTCCAGCTCTCAGCTCCTAGCTATCTGCGTGGCCCTGAGAACATTTGTCTCCCAGCCTCCCTTTTCTTACCCGTGGATATACCTACTTGGTCAAATTGTTTTTAAACGCAAATGCAAAGGTTTTAGAATTATAGAATCATTGATCACTGGGATTGTCTTAAAGTCAGTATTCCCTACAGGAAGACGATGTTCTCCCCCTCTAAAATCTATGCCTGTCTGTATTCCTTTATGTCACCTCTCTACTCTCATTCCCAGACCAAAAACAGTTGGAGACCCTTGCAGCTTCAGTCAGACCCTGACCTTTGCCTGATTCCTGTGTAGGAAACCGTGCAGCACCACGGCTCTACTAAGGGTACCACAGCCTTCCAGAGTCACGCTTTTCACGCATGGACTCTGTGGTCTTCTCCATTTCAAACAGCACACCCACCACCTGCCTCCATCCCACCACACCAGGTCCTTGTCTGTGCTCCAGGAGACTTCAGAGGACTTGGAGTCACCGCAGCCTCCCAGCTCCCATCCTTTCTTCACACTGAAGCCAAGGTGTTTTTCTAGAACGCTCATCCTTGCAATGCTTCCCTGTGTGACACTGCCATATGCCCCAGCCCTGACCTTCTTCAAGATAAATTCCAATTCTTAAAACCCAACGCCAAAGATTGTCCAGGACCTCAGCCCTGTCTCTATCCCATATGATATAATATAAATCTACATTACATAGTATATTAATCAGCTAACGCTATTTCTTTAAGGATGATCTGGAGATGGTTTGCTGTGGACAGGATGTGGGTACCTGTACATATATTTCCTCTGAATTAGGACTGCAGCACGCTATGCTGATCTCCAGAGAGCTGGTTGTCTCGCTCACTTTCAGGGTTTCCTTTAAGCATCCTCTCTTCTCTAAAAGCGCTCTGGAACCTTTCGGGGCCAACACATACTCTTTTCTGGATTCCCTTCCCAGCACTCCCTAAAGAGCTTTCCTTAAGGAACCACTACTGCATTATAGTTATTGGCTTCTTTATCTGTCAACCCACTGTATTGCCCAACAATCACTAGCATAGTTTTTATCTATTTTTAGCTCCAGAAGTATGGCATACCTCTCATGTAGAAGGGTCAAAAACATATAACAAATGCAAATGAATGAAAGAAATGAATTAAGTTAATTTCAGAGACAAGATGCATAATTGATAAAGACATAACCGAAGGGCATAATCAAAAAGACATAATCAAATGGCACTTTTAGCAAGCTCACCTGACTATATATAGCTATAAATGAGATAACCTTTTGATACAAAATTGACAGTTCACCACATGGAACTCCTGTTTAACTTCCATCTCATAATTTCACAAATGGAAGTCCAACCCAAACTCAGTCACACCGTTATCAATAGCCAGCGAGGCACAAGGTGGGGGCAGTCAAAATATCTGTCTCCATGACATTTGTAATACTTCCTCAATTATTAATTGACCCCCAACAGGAGAGGCAGCAAGAATGGCATTTAGGGTGTGAAGAACAGGCTTATTTAATTCTAGGATTGGCAATCCAGTGCTGGCGAGAAGAGACAGTTATTTTGATCGGCTGGGGGTTCTCAGTGCCTTTTGTATCTGAACCTCTGTGGTATCCACACTTCTTGGGGGTGCAGGCCACATGGGTCTCCTGCTGTCCCCACTGACAGCTTCTCCGTGTGACAGCTCAGAATCCCAGCAACAAAGGACAAAAAGAAAACACAGGCAAAAATTTAAATGGAAATTATAAATTGGTGTTCTATTTCTGAAAGTCCTGAGTGCATTAAACATTCAGAAAACTGCTGCTTTGATGGAGCTCATAGATGAAGGAGAAGCAAAGCGGGACAAACCATTTTCAGTCCTTACTTCACGCCCACACTGTTCCCCACCCTGCCTGTCCACAGGGCCTTGAAGGTGCTCAACTTCTTGGTCCAAGTCAAGACACAGACTCCGTAATCCTCCAAAACCACAGCTTCCTAGAAGTTAACATCTAACACTTTAAACTTGAGCTTCGTTGTGTGCTTTCTTCTTCTAAGAAAAGCTTTCGAAAAATTCTTGTCAGGTGTAAGAATACATGATGCTTGCAATCTCAGCTATTAGATTCAGAAAACTAAGCCAAAAGAATTCCAAGTTCGAGGCCAGCCTGGGCAATCTAAGGATGTTTCAAAAGGTGGGTGGGATATAGCTCAGCAGAAAAGCACAGACTCGCATGCCTGAGGCCCTGGTTCTAATCACAGTGCCATACAAACACACACACATACACACACACACACACACACACACACAGATATACACCCATACACACATACAGAGACACATGTAGAGATACACACACACACAAATATATGCACACAGATACAATATGAGTAGACACGGAAGGCCGCAGTCCCTCATTTCTTCTGGTTCACGCTCCTTCCCTGCCATCCCTACCCTCACTTACCCTGGTTTCAGTGTCCCAGCTGAAGAAAGTCAAAAGAAAATGGACAAGGTTCCAAATCAACACTTGTCAATTCCAAACCCCAAACATTATTTGATCCATCTTCCTCTCCTGTAAAGTGACACTCCAGAAATATGCTATAATAAAATTATCAACCAAATGGCCCACCTCCCTTTCCAGTACAAATGGTTCTGGAACCAGCCTCCAAAATCTGGCACGGTGGCACCCACCTGTAACCAGTACAAATGGTTCTGGAACCAGCCTCCAAAATCTGGCACGGTGGCACCCACCTGTAACCTCAACACTGGAGAGACTGAAGCAAGAGAAGAGCTACAAGTCTGAGATGGACAGTGAGCCCCTGTGCCAAATGCATAAATTTTTTTAAAAAAAGCTTATACATATTCAATAATATAACTTTTATTTCTCATGCTTTGTTGGAAATGTATCAGTTGTCGTATTATAACATCAACTGAATTAATCGAAGGCAAAAGGAAAGAAAAGTTAAAATAAAAAATTGTTCTGAAAGCTATAAGAACCATAAAGAACTACTGCTGGAAACCCAGTGCTAAATAGAATCTAGTTTCCAATTGTTCCACCTGCTCCTCATAAAACCTAATTAAAATGCACCTTAAGAAACATAATCTTCTACAACTTCAATTACATGTCTTTCCTTCCTTCAGTCCTCACACACAAGAGAGATGGCAACTGTTAGGAGAGACTTCCCAGAGCAGCCACTCGGTGTCTTCCCTGCGGATTCTGTCCTGAGGACCCGTGACTGACCACCCACCTTTCCACACCTGTGGGAATGTGAGACTCAAAGCTGATTCTTTATCTATTCTACTCAATAGCGATTTTGTAGCTGAACGTAGCTATCTCTATGTTGACCGCACATACACAGCTTAACGGCCTCCGCACATGTAAATACTATACATGTAAATACTATACATAGTGATATTTAAGGGGGATCAAAATTATGGTGACTATTTGAATCACCACCTCACAGCTAAAGCGCTCTCTCATTTCAAATAAACTCATCTCCTTGTTCTTGCAGTCTCCGAAGCTGTTCTGGAAGTCCTTCATGAGTGCCTTTATGAGATGTGATAAAATCAAACGGTGAGGGGGCTGGCCGGATAGCTCGGTGGATTAAAGCACCGGCTTAGGCAGATGCTGGGGCTGCTGGGGACCAGGGTTTCATCTCTGGCGTGCAGTGCTGGTCCCGTCCTTGTGGCACAGTGAGATGTGCAATGAGACTGAGTGTGGTGACACACGCCTGTAATCCCAGCGCCTGGGAGGCTGAAAACAAGGGGATCACTAGGAGTCCAAGTGGCGTAGTGAGACTCTGTAGACCCTGGGCCCTGTGCTATAAAAAATTGTGAATGCTGCTACTACCAACCAATTAAAAAGCAGGGTTGCAAAGGCACAGTGCGCGCTCAACCAACTTACAATGTAACTTCTGGATCATCACCAAAATTGAAACAACCACCAAAGGTAAAGGCCTCATTCAACTGGGTACAACTGACTGTACTACAGATATTCATGGAAGAACTTCAGGTCAACTTCACAAAGTGGCAAGGACTATGGGATTCGTGAGAGGTGCATCTCAAATTGGCGTCAATGTCTTTTACTGTAATTTTTATTTTATTTTAAAACATCATCTCCCCAGTCATAAAAAAAGGCAACTGACAGAAATGTAGCTAGAAAACAACAGAAAAGATCCCCCCTCATGCACATGCCGGAGCAATAAGTGGTTTAATAGATATCTCAGTGTAAACATTCTTCTCAAAATATTTGCTTAGCCTGCTTTGCAAGTGCAAGGTCCCAAGTTTGAGCGCCAGTATCAAACAATAAATAAAGAGTAAATGGATTTCCTTAACATTCTTTTTGCTGTACATAAATTCTTCTCATCATTATCATTACTGAGTACAAAAAGTGGCAACAGTAATACCAGTTCAGCGATTACCGTCTTTGTTGAAAGTACACTTTATTTTGTGAAATTCTGTATCATTGTTAAATTTCTAATATTGTTTTATTCTCTTTAAAAAATAAAAATAAAAAGTTATCATATTCCTGCACTAGAGCTTTCTACTCTCAGAAGTACTGAGTAACTGACCACTGCAGACAAAATCATGCACAATTCCTTCTAAAATATGAGTGTTTCTAAAAGTCGTGCAAAGATATGAAAAGTCTCCTTAAATATAGAAACACCACTGCCTCTTCGCCTGTGTTCAGGAGCATAACAGGTAGGTATCCTAGGCAGTGGGGACAGCAAAGCAGCACTGAGGGGACACTTGTCTGTCATTTAGGACACCCATGGGCACAGTGCACACCACTCATGGAAACACTCCGTATTATGCAGTAGGCAAACAACAAATAGGGCTTCCACACCAAGGATGCTGATGTCAGACTAGTGATTTGTTTATTAAGGCCCCCTCTGTGAGAGGATGCTGACTCCTGCAGGGACAGATACTCTTAGGAGGCCAAATGAAAGCAAACCACAGGACTTCTCAGAGGAGGCCTGAACTTGGGCTTTCAATAATTAACTCGTTTTATCCCCTTAACTTGCTCTTGTGGTGATCCCTTCGTCAATAGTTAAGTCACAATGTTATTCCAGTCATAGCAGTTGATCTGTAAAGCTCTTCTCTTATTCAAACATTAGAGAGAACATCCCATTCGAAGAGGGTAAAATGGGTTAGATCTGCCCAAGTTTGCTCTCACTAAAACCCAGCAACTTCTGAAGACTGCATAGGTGTTTCCTTCTGAATTCCCTCACTTTCTGTAAGTGCAAGGAATAGTTCTTCATTCCTTCATTCATTCGTCTCACTTTGTGCTCTCAGGACTCAACTGGGTGGTGATCTTTGGAGATTTTTCAGCCTTTTCATCTAAGGGGTTGTTCTTCTTGCTGCTGTTTTGATTTCAGCGTTTGTTTGCCGCTAGCATTCAGTTCTATGACACACCAGCTTGAAATAAAAGTAGCGAAGGATTTTTAAACCTGAATTCTAAAAGGATGTGTTTTCATCCTAATTCCAACAGCAACATTCCAAATCGATTCCCATGACCATGGGAAATAAGATTCCCAAGTTATTTTTTCTGGAAAGGAACACAGAGAGAGCAGTAGACGGAAGAACAGGTGGCTCCAGCTCAAGGCAGCGCAGCGCCACCAGTGCCACACAGAGCCTATATTTTCTGCACATGTTATGATGGCTAGGATGGAAATGTCTTCAGTGCTATTCAAGTCTGACTTTATTCTTATGGTCTGTGAGGTCTGAAATCAAGTTTGGAGGCACTCAGGGAAGACTCTGAGACGTTAGAAGATAAACTGCTGTGAGAAATGGTATTCCAGGGGCCGAGGAGATAGCTCCATGGTATAAGTGCCTGTCTGGCAGTGCAAAGTCCTGAGTTCGAACCCTGGTCTCACACACAAAAAAAGTACTTTAAAGCTAGAATATGCATCTTTCCCATGAAGCCCATCATTTACCCACCCATCCATCCACCCACCCACTCATCCATCCACCCACCCATCAACCTACCCACTCACTCATCCATTTATCCATCCACCCATTCACTCACCCACCCATTAATCCATCCTTCCACCCACCCACTCAGTCATCCAACCACCGTCCTGCCCATCCATCTATCCATCCATGTAGCCACCCACACTCCCATCCATCTATCCATCCATCCATCTGCCCATCTATCCATCTATCCACCTACACACTCATCCATCCATCCTCCCACCCACCCACCTAACCACCCACCCATCCATCCACCTACCCATCTACTCATCCATCCATCCATCTATCCATCCATTCATCCATCTACTCACCCATCCATCCTTCCATCCATCCATCCATCCATCCAACTGAGCATACACATAGCTGCGCACAGGTGGAAGTCAAGAGGATTTCCACCATCTGCAAAAACAGCTGGCCTCCAGATCTAGTCACAGCATAACTCCCAGAAACCATTCCATGTACAAACAGAGTAGAGGAGGAGGGATAATAATGACTAATAAAATTCTTCTTGATGCAGATAACCTCTTAGCACATAGTTGGGTTTTTTTTCCCCCAGACATACATATCCCACCTGAAAGCATTCCACCGTCTGGCAGAACAGAGTCTCTTAGTCCTTTTGTATTTGGTAGGGGTGAGGTTTGGGGTGACTTCAGAGACTTGAGCACTAATGCAGACCAGTTTCTCCTGGCTGCTCTTTCAGTCTGGCCTCTCTCTTCCTCTTTCCTTCCTTTGCAGCAACCAAACCATGTGCTTTAGGAGTCAGGAGTCAAGACGTAAGCAAGCTAATTACTGTGGCACTACCATGAACACATGAGGCATCGTTTGACAGATATTTGCCCTTTTAAGAGTCTTTCTGCTACATTGTCTGCTTCCAGTCACTTCGTTGTTTAATCCATAACACATTCAGCTGTGTTATGCCCTTAAGTTCTTGTTTTCTTCTTTAAAGTACTTATATTAGGGAGACTATACGATATTTACACATATAGGTCTGGTTTATTTCACTAATGAGTATATGTTCAATATACATCCATTTATATATGAAGTCTTCAAACTTA